>JAAAKG020142504.1:0-11593 GCA_010014905.2 Druon quercuslanigerum
AAACTGCTACGTCCACTTCGTTGTTCCTGGGTTACGCTAAAAGCAGTAGTTTGTTTTAAGACTAATTTCGAGTATTGCAGAATCGTAAGCATGCATTTTTAGTAACTTTCGAACTTGCCCCCACCCCCAGGGGGCGGTGTGGGTGAACCGATTTTAACATCAGTATATGTTCTCCTCAGAGTGATTAAATTTCGATTCATAACATTTTTTCATAGAGTGCCTATTTTTCGCGATATTTGAAAGTTTCAAGTTGAATTCAAGTTAAATTCACCTTTCTTAGTTAAAGATTCATCTATTTCCTTGAAAACTGATTCGTTTGGTTAAAAATTTAACCATTTTGTTGAAAAATCTTTTTTGTTTTTAAATAATTTTTTTTTAACTGAAAATTTATTGTATTTAGTTGAAAATGCGTCTTTTTGGTGAAAAATTAATCATCTTAGTTGAAAACTCATTTTTTTGCTTAAACATTCCTCATTTCAGTAGAAAATTCAATTCTTTGGTTAAAAATTATTTTTTTTAAACTGAAAATTTAAACTCTCTTTATTTGGTTAAAAATTTATCTATAATCTAATCTAATCCAATTGAATGGATTTTACTAAACGAAAAAATCTCTTTCGGTCCACCATTTTATTTTTTCAAATTTTTGATTAAAAATTTAAAATCAGTGAGTTTAAAGCCGCAGATGTACCGATTGCCACAAAATTTGAATGCATTTTACTAAAAAAAAGTCACTTTCGATCCGCCATGTCGTTTTTTTAAAATTTTGATTACAAATTTGGAATCAGTGAGCTTAAAAACATAAATATACCGATTCCAAGAAAAATTAAATGCATTTTACTGAAAAAAACAGTCACTTTTCGTCCGCTATTTTGTTTTTTCAAAATTTTTATTACAAATTTGAAATCAGCGAGTTCAAAAACATAAGAATCACCATCCAATTTTTGGATACGCATCTTGTTCTATTTTTGCCGCTTTTTTAAATCTAGCCCACTGTGCGACGTCGAAGATGGATATTTTAGCAAAACGTCGGAATTCGTCTATAATCGTTTTAGTGAAGTAGGCGGATGACTCCTGGAGCAGGGGAGGAGGGGTCTGAGTACCAGGGGCATAGATTTATAATATTGGATGTCGAGGCCCAGAAGGTCTGTCAATTCTGTCAATTCTGATCGAAAATAGAATCAATGTGTCGAGTACGGAACGTTCCGAGTGGTCGAGTTACCCTCCTTGGTTGCGAACTCGTTTGCAGCTTTTCCGGGGAATCAAACCATGTCGAGCGCCTGGGCTGAGATCAAGATATGGCTTGCTCGGTTTATGGTAACAATAGTAATGCGTGAAGCGGAAAGGTTTTGGGCGAAACTTGGCGAACACAATGCGATGAGTTTAAATTTCACATGAAAACTTTTTTGGGTGGCAGGGAATCATTATCAAGCATAAAATCCCATATGCAAGCATCTTTCAATTTGAGTTGTTTCAGCCTCACAGTGGGCCAGGAAAAGCCAATAATTGACGAAAATTCAGTGGCTCGTCATTTTTGAATGACCCCATATATTTGGGGGTTTTTGTGTCGCTGAAGCCGAATCGAAATTCAAAAAATAAGTAATTTAATATGGTGTGGCCAATATGGAGGCCTAAATGGAATTTCTTTATACATCTGCATAATACTTGGTACAAATAACTTTTTCTCGATCGCAAATGCCGAATCTGTGTTAAAAATCAATAATTTCAATTAACTGAGCAGTTGCAGTTAACTGTTGCAGTTCTGAAAGTTTGATGGGTGGTGTTAATAACCTTGAATTACTTCATTTTTTTCTCTAATAAGAATTAAAATAAATGTTTTTATTTAGGAAGAAGATAAAACTACGGCCTATTTTTTTCTAACAACTTCCGCCTATCTCCACGGTAGCGGAGGAGATGACGGGCTAAGCAATTTCCTTTCACAAACCCTAAAATGTATTTGTGTCAATCGCCCTCCGGTGGGTTGCATAAATTTTTACTATAATGATCACTAATATTTCCCCTACGTCTCTGTACGTACACCTCACAAGACGCGGTGCACGAACTGTCACTCCACTCTAGTTCTGAGCTTCACTCTAACTCTGGTTGCACAAAGCTGACTTGAATTTATAGATTTCCATCTTCCGGTTTTACACAGCTTAACGTCGCAAAAACCCTCTTTGTTGTTCACTGCCTTCCGATTAGACGTACTTTTTACCGAGGGGCAAGTTGGACTCTAATTCGGTGTTCCCTTCGGAACAATTGGTTCCGTTACCGGGAAGAAGTGATGAACGACTGCCTCGAGATGTCAAGTAATCCGTAATCCGTAAGCCCGTCATCTCCTCCGCTACCGTGGAGATAGGCGGTAGTTCTTAAAAAAAAAATAGATAATTTGACCGATTGTTATAGTTATTCAAAATCAACTCAATCAATTTGAAATACAGGGAGTCTAGACAAGCCTAACAGCCAGTCGAAATCTCCCCAAAGGTTTAAGCTGCAAGCCTAAGGGCCAGAACTTGGATGCTTTCAAGTGATTTGTTTGTTTTTGAGTTTAGTAGTAGAACTGTTCCAAGTTCTATAGATAACCGGTAGAAACTTTTCCGATTCCATTTCTGAAATAAAATCAGAAAATTCTTTGACCGATTATTATAGCTATTCAAAATCAACCCAATCAATTTGAAATACAGGGAGTCTAGACAAGCCTAGTTGCCAGTCGAAACCTCCCCAAAGGTTCAGGCTGCAAGCTTAAGGGCCAGCACTTGAATGCTTTCAAGTGATTTGTTTGATTTCGAATGAAACTGGATTAATTCTCTCTGATTCAAGGACCACATCCTTTAATTAGAGTAATTTTATTACATTGAAATAATTAATTGAGAATGCATGGAGAATAGACAAGCCTAACGACCAGTCGGATCTTCCCCTAAGATTCGAGTTGAAAGCCTAAGGGCTAGCGCCTGAATGATTCCCTATTAATAATTTCAGTTTAAGAAAATTAAAAAGAGGATTTAACCTATTTTTTCTTATCCATCGAAGGGCGCTCTGAGTTTATGCGTAACACATAAAATTATAGCTACCTCGAAATTCGCCACGCACAGATGGCTCCCTTCGTTTCCGACTTAACTGCAGAGTGCGAAAGTCAGCCCCAACCGGGATCATTATTTTCTCTCCTGCATTCCGTGGCGGCAACGTGGGCCTGTCTCTGTGCGCCAGCGTAGAATTGAATTTCATTGCTGAAGAACCGCTGTTAATAGGGTTCACCAATAACGCCCCTATTGAACATACAGTGGTAGTTTATGTTTTCCAAACAGTAGGAACCATAAAGATCACGGTATTCGGCACAACCTTGTCTTTTGAGGTTATCTCCTCACTGACGCCTTTAGGACACTCGAGGGTTAACGGAATCTTGGGACAAATAGCTATAGAGTATCTGGGGTTATCGGGGCTAGTTAAAAGCAGTATAGGCATTCAAACCGAAAGAAAAAGTTCAAAGCTAGGGGAGGAAAACAAGTAAAAGGGCGTCAAGAACTGCTTAAAGAGCAGCTACTAGCGGAAAGTCCCCCGTCACCGAGAAAAGAAGATATCTTCACAGAAATCGAGAGTCCCTGTGAGTTCGATTGCCTATTCAACACCCTGCTGAATAACGCCCAACAAAAGTTGGACCAGAAAAGTTCGCGAAGTAACGAACAAGAGTCGAAAATAGAATGGACCACTTGCTCCTCCGATAACGAAGTTAAAATGATCGCCAAGATACCGATGATCCGAGGTATCACTGACGGCGGAGTAGATATCGAAGAGAAAATTTGGCAAGAAATTGCCCAACGAGAAATAGACGATTACTCCATATCTCTGTCAGAGTTAGAAAACAACTGAAGAGGGAATCCTCGGTTTCTCCGAGAGTGATAAGAAATAAACAAAAATTGAAATGCTGCAGGATTAATCGGTGCGTAGATTTCTTCTTCCAGAAGAAAAATAAAGGTATATTAGTTGAATGGATACAACAAGAACAAAATTCCGGGGTGGTGTCGCTTTCCCCTTATGTAACCACACGGATAGGAATCTCTAAATCCCTAAGTCGGAACAAAACAACAGCGTGAATATCAAGAAAAAAAAGGGAATGATCAAAATGAACTTTTTTTTATATTTAGCAATTCACCTAATCGCAAGCTTAGGTGACGGGTTCAAGTTCTTCTTTTCTGAAGCAAGATTTTTGCATATTAAGGTCAATACCTATCAATACCTTGAGCAGGATACGTAGCGTTTCGAGTGCCTCACCCGGCATTCCTAATGCCTAAACAAAAGATATTCTCCTCCAAACCACTTCCTAAATATACGGTGAAAAGAGGAAAGCGAATTAAGAGTGTAAATGAAACTAACATAAAGACTATACTAGAAAGGTCAATTATTTACAACAATTTGATTAAGGCTGCAAGAAAAACAATCCAAACTCTCGCAGTTATACCAGTAGCGTGACAAAGAATCGTGGCACGGGATCAGGAAGTTAGAATTCAAAATGTATGGTCGTTAGCTGTTGATTCCGACTTAGAAATTGAAACCACCACAACCGACCCCAAAGAAAGGCCTGAAATAGAGGTAGTATTGATGAGCTAAATGAAAGAGTGTTATTTGTTTTCCGGAGAAAAAAAACACACTTTTCTATATGTCTCCTTTCATACTTTTCCCCATTGAAACATCGTCCTAGCAAACTTTTTTCTATGGGTAGGAATACGATAAAGAGAGAGAGAGAGAGGGATCGAGAGATTGCGGCATTGAAGTAAGGTAATCTTACAGCGTTTTCTCACATATTTAATAAGCATAATGCAAAAGCTGCATAACGACCCTAGCGAGGGTTAGAAGTATTCTATATTTAGAGGGTGATACCAAGAGCTGTCCAAATACACGATTTTGTCATTTATTTTTAGTTTCTATTCGATTGCATTCTTTATGTTGCTGTATTTAGACGCACGCCTGAATTCTACATAGCGTACCTTCTCATCAATTCTCTTTCTCACCCCCGGTAGGAGGTGAGGCCCGGTAGAGGCACTCTCTACAACTACCACTTGGAAAGTTTGGTTAAACGGAAAGATAAATAATGCTAAACGGTGAGACGAGTCAGAACCCCGACCTAAATCAAAGCACCTCTACTTTCGGCGGTGTAACCCCAAACATAGCACCGGAATCACCAACAACGGGCATGAGTGCGGCTATGGCTTCTGCATTGGAGGGGAGGACCCTACAACAATGCACTTTCCATATCCCCACTTTTAACGGTAAGAATCCCCCCCTCAAAGACTTTACTCAAGATGTAGCTAATGGATCGGTCTACATAAATGAAACCTCCGAACTCTCTTTTGTGAAGGTAGTCCTCCGTAAATTAAAGTGGATTGCCAGGGAAAGTGTGAGGGATAAAAGTTTTAATAAAATACAAGTGGGGCTCGGCACTCTTTGGATGAGAAATACGTGTCGACGACCGATGACACGAAAATGATGATGAAACCAGTAACAGACTGCGCGTTCGATGCCTACATTCGGGGGCTGCCCGATGAAATGGCCACCTTTTTGGATACTCGCAACCCCAAGGATTTGCATGAGGTCTACGGCATGCGTTGCATGTTGAGGAAAGACAAAGATATGCCGACAGGGTAAAGGCAATTTCGGTGTCTTCCTATCACCTATCCCGACATAACGAACCCCGGTTGGAGCGTACGAGACCACCCAGCCCCTACTCGAGACAAATGGACATTAACCAAAAAGAAAGAAGAATGGAGAAAACCAATGACGCTACGAATTGTCACCAAAATAGTCGAACCTCTCCGCTTCACTACTTATTCTACGTCCCTACGCAGTTACCCTTTTATCCTCCCTATACACCAGCTTACCCATATCCAAACCCATTCCCTCCAGGCTATGGTTATCCCTATCCACTACCATATCCTTCTGAACCTTATCACCAAGATACAATAAAAAGGGCCAATAGATGGTAATGGACACATCCAAACTTTACCTAACCCATCCAGGCCGGTTTCATCAAAACCGTCTTAAAACTACAAGGAGACCCGCCGCATGGACGCAGCAGCGAGTTCGAACCTCAGAGAGCGTCCAAGAACAGTTCAGTTCCTGACGGACCAATGCGCTTTCTCAAGGCTGGAAGAGGAAAGGAAGACTCACCCGTCGTTGGGCTCGTTGTCCCAGAATTTAGATGTGGGAAGAGCCATCTATTAGTAGATCCAGGTTCCGATATTAACCTGATAAAACTTCGAGCGTTGAAAGATACGATGATTGTAGGAAACAACCCTATCAACATTTCCGGCATCACAACCTATATAGTTGAAACGCTTGGCACGGTGGAACTCACCATACTCGGGAAGCCGGATGAATTTCATGTGGTAGAAGACACCTTCCCTATCTCGGCCGATGGTATTATAGCTCGACCATATGTAAGGGAAGAATTAGCACAGGTATCATTTCGTCACAATACTCTCGTTGTAATATCTGACCCTATAAATCGAGAGAAGCTAAAAGGGAACTGAGGGATGACATCAAGCCCTTCAATAGGATCCTAAAAATCCGGGCCCGGACTAAACAGCCAGTGGAAATTCCAGTGACGAATCGAGACCTAATAGAGGGATACCTCCCCAGAGTCGACGGGTAGTGAAAAACGCAGATGATGTCTGCTACGCCTACGCCTATAACACCACCGATGAAGAAGTTGAAATTGCTCTACAACCTCAGGAGATAATTCCTTTTGACTACTATGAGTTCCCTGGAGAAGAGTCATCCAGTTCAGATACTGATCACTTCCCAGGCAATGGAACGTTATCAAGTAAGTCTCGCAGCGAACGTGTTGTCGAGGTCCTACACACTGATCATCTTAATGATGAGGAGAAAGAACTCGTACAAGGTTGGGTCAACGATTTCGCAGACATATTCCATACCCCCGGAGAAGTGCTGAATTTCACAAATAGAATCCAGTATCGAATTCCTACGCTAGATGATGCAGTGATATCGAGAAAGCCGTGTCGCCTTCCCCAAGATGCATTGGATCAAATTGACATCCAAATAGGACGATAGGCGCAATAGGTCAAGAGCGCTATTTCACAATATTTGACCTGGTGAGTGGATACCATGAAGTAGAAACTCACCCAGGCAATAGGGCGAAAACCGCATATTCCACTCGGACAGGCCATTTCGAGTACTTACGAATGCCCATGGGTATCGAAAATGCTCCCGCAACTTTCCAGCGCCTTATGGACAATGTTCTAAAGGGAATGCTAGGCACGGAAGCCTTTGTGTACCTGGATGATCAGCCTAATACGATTTTCTCCGCAACGAAATTGCATATTTAGAGCACATCATCAGCAGCTATGGAGTGAGACCTAACCCGGAGGAAATAGCAGCGATAAAGGAATTTTCTAGACCCAGAACTGTTAAAGCGATCAGAAAATTCTTGGGGCTGTCAGGATATTACCGGCGCTTCATCCAGGACTATGCAAAATGAGCAAAACCCTTGGCGGATTTGCTAAAGAAAGATGCTAAGTTTATATGGGGAACGGAACAATAGCGAAGTTTGCGCAAGCTACGCACTTATGTCTGTCGCGAACCCATTTTACAGTACCTCGATTTTAAAAAAATTTTCAAATTGACGACCGACGCTTCCGTATATGCGGTAGGAGCCGTCTTGACGCAAGAAAGTCACTCCAATGGTTATGCCCATTGCGTATTATTCGAAAATAATGGGTCCCACCGAACAACGTTACTTCAAGTCTCAAAAAGAATATCTGGCCGTCTTATATGGCATAATGAACTTCCGCCCATACTTGTATGGACGCGAGTTCATTCTGGCATGTGACCACGCACCCATCCATTGGATTACATACATTGATAATCTTGGTCCAAGGTTACTTCGTTGGCGCCATAGACTAAACGACTAACAGTATATATTCGAATATAAGAAAGGAAAGTTACACAGGGGAGTAGAGGCCCTGTCGGGAAACCCCATCGGACTCAACGAGGGAGAAGCGTCAACAGAAACTGATGACTTCACCTAGTCTGATGACTCCGCTTCTACGCAAACTAGACGTACTAAGTCCATAAAACGAAACGCTTCAAATCATTCGGCGCCTCCAAGCAAACCTACTGCTAAGGCAATCCTCGACTAAGGACAGTATTAGGAAAGGTAAGAAGCCCGAAAAAGATGCCAAAGATTCAGAAAAGGAGGTTCGAACCACTCGATCTGGAAACCGACAAACATTGGGAATGCTAAAAACTATACCCGTGAGACCAAATCCGACAGCAACTAGCTCGAGACATAAACCGTCCGCTCAGAAGCCGAACACCGTGCATCCTAAGAGCTTAGAAGGAAGGCATCCACGACCATCCATATCAAGCACTGGACCCGCGTCCGGCAGGACAAAAACGGATAAGGTCCCTGAAAAACTAGATTTGGATAAACTTTATAAGCCACTTCCTTATCTAAAAATTCACGATATTAATAAAAGCGGAATAGCAAGTAGACTTAAGGAAATAAATAGGAGAGCAAAAAGTCTCAAGACTCTCACATATACCACAGATTCGTCATCAACTATGGACACGTCTTCCGAAAGTGATGGAGGTAGCGAGTCAGATCCTCCGGTATACCGGAAGAAGCATAGTCTCCTTCCTAGTATTGATCCCAGCTTACCAAGGCCCAAGGAAGGTCGCCCCACTCGAAAGTGCACCCCCGGCTCTACCCAACTCTTGTTTCCCAAGTTTATGTGATAGAACTACGGACGTGTGTGTAGACGGGGTATGCGTTTACAACAAGAGCGGAGAATCAGAAGGCGGGATAGGCATATGATTTGGCCACGATCATCCGTGGAATATTTCCCAACTCGCTATCGGAAGGCAAACGAATAACGCCGCCAAAATCCAAGTCGCGACAGCAGCCGCGAGGAAGGCGATTAAAAACAGCATCAACTAGCCAATGATCGCTAATTGTTTATTTCATAAACAAAATGTATAAACAAATGTGCATTGCAGACATTTACAGGCAGAAATAAATCGTGATTTCTTTTATTCTTTTTAAAACTATATTGAAAATAATTTGTGTGGAAAAATCGTGTTTTTTCTACTGTTGTTATAATTAGATTATATAAGTGGTGAGATGTGTTTTGACCAAAGTTTGTAATAAAATAGAACTCGGTATAATGTATCTGCAAATTATATAAATAATGAACAATGTAGGCGTTTAACAGCACACGATTCTCTTTCGTGTAGTCTTGTTGAAAACACGCTGGAAATGTTTTCAACAAAACTTTTGTCGAACAATAGAATATGTTAAATTTATACGGAATTTGCATGAATTTATACAATGTAACATATAAATTAACAAAAATGTTTGCAGATCCTCACTTTCAAGAGTTTGAAGAGTTGACAGTATAGTACTCTTGAGAGTGCAGGAAGCCCACGAATTCATGCACAACAATGGCATCGCCGATTCCGCTGTTAATCTATTCCTATGTTTTCGAATAGTCAGAGCTGCTCTCGAAAACAGCCTTTCAACTGGCACGGACGTCGCTGGTGTACCTAAAAAATCTTTGGCCATCTGTGATAAATTAGGATAAATGCGCTCGTGATTTGCCCACCACATTAGCACATCTTCGTTTTCTGCAGCACGCTTTGAGGACGTGTATTCATCAATTTCTTGTCTCCATGGTTCGGTGTTCATTAGTGTTGAAAAAGACTTTTCCATCTCGAAGATTGACTTTAAGCCTAACAGATCTTCTGTGACAGACACTTCACATAAATCTGCTGTAGAACTGTTATCAGAAGCCGTTTGTGGTTCCGATGGTTTGTAATACGACTCCCGATAAAGTTGTTCGAACTTTTCAATAGCCTCTCTTTCAAGTTCCTTCCCCCAGACAGTGCGCGGGAAAGTTTCTGTTTTGTGTCGCGGATCTAGAATGAGCACTACACCTTTTGTTTTTGGTCGCGATTTTTTAGCTAAATTTCCTAATGAAATGTTTCAATCCCCCTCTGAGCTGTTACGTAATTAAAGAACGGTACTTAACAAACATATTTAATTTTTTAGGAAGAATAACGAATTGGCAAGACAATAATATTATTCACACGCTAATTAGTTGAATCTTCATTCACGGAAATCTAAGTAAAAAAATGTTGTTTTAAAAACAGCTGAAATCTGAAATTTTCAAGAAAGAAGAGAATTTGTACAATTGCAGTAAAAATAATTAGACAGGAAACATTGTTTCAATGAATTGATAAAGACATTCAAAAGAGCCATGAGAAGTCACTTTTTTCAATGAAGAAAATTAGATAGTATAAAACATGACTTACCTTTGATTGCAAATACGTCAATTCATATTTTGCGGGATGTTCCTTCTGTAGATGCTTCTTCAAACCGGAGGTGTTAGAGTCTGCCATTTTTATTTCTTTATCTAATCCACTTGATTTGCACAGAAGACACACTGCAACTTTTTTGTTGACACTTTCATTCGTGGACCACACAAACTGAAACAAATGTCTCAAATTCTTTGTTTTCACAACTAGTCTTGCAACCCGTTTTTTCGCGACGTGTGGAATGTTTCTATTTTTCCGCAGTGAATTTTGAGGAGTATTTCGCGGTGTTGACGCCATTCCAAACTTTTTAGTTCTCGACAGAAAGATAATTTCAGGACCAAATGCCCTGAGTGACTGTCGAAAACTGACTGAAAGTAGACAGTATCTGACAATTCCTGATAATCCTGCTAAAGAAAGAAAGTTTGGGCAATCTTTCGGAGATTGAGTTATTACCCCAAAATGTGCATTAAGCTGCAGCATACACAAACCCAAGGTAGCTTATGACAACTGCGCTATCTATATTCTATCCATTTAAATCTATAGACCCGAAAAGAGAAATCTTTACTCTAAGCTTTAGACAGAATTTGAAGGATTTATGCTTATGACGGAAGGTACTGTAAATATTGCATTCACTGGGAATGCTATGGCCTGCGGATCACCGTTTACCGATGCGTAATAAATAAATTTCAGAAGAAACTATTCAGACACTCACCAGGACAAGCATCTCATATTATTTTGTACAATTTTTAGAAAATTCCAACTTACAGGAATTTTTTTTTCGCATTTATTAAACTACAACGTGCAGTTACAGTAAGAAAAAAGTTCCGGTCATTTCTATTACTTTTTTTTTTGTTAGTCCAAAAACATTGATCATGGCCACTGCAGTTGGAAATTGGAACTCCCGAAGATAAATAATCTTTTCATTTGAAGTAATGCAAAGTAAACTGCAAAGTAACGTGTAAATTTAACTGCAGAAAAACATTGAGAGTGGAACAGTTTCGAATTTTTTAGCTTTTCACATGCAGGTTCAACAAATTTCTCACTCGAAATTACTTCATTAGAATCCTAGGCCATTTATACATACTTTAAAATAAAGTAATGTGTATGAATAGAAACTTTAAAAGCATCGAACCAAGTCAATTTTCAATTTACTTGTGTAGTTTTGAATGAATTTTTGAAACTCCAATTTTAACTATTATATTTTTAGTTGAAAATTTGACTTTTTCAGTTAAATTAAAAATTCAGATACTGGGTTGGAAATTCATGA
>JAAAKG020142505.1:0-11593 GCA_010014905.2 Druon quercuslanigerum
ATTTTTCAAATGCATACTGTTGCTGTATTATCTATTTTTTCCGTAAAAATATGTAACTAACACCAAGTTTGCCTTTCCAGAATTTTGTAGCAATTATTATTTTTAATGGTCTATGATAAATTAAGAAAATAAGGTTAAATTGTATAAAAATGAGTTTTAAAATAAAACGTTACAAATTTGTCGTAATAATTACAAATAAATCTCATGACGTCAGTGACATGATGTCTTACAAAACTTTGCGATTTTTTTCTTTGCAAAATTATCTTTCTGAACTTCTGTCATTGTGCGTTTAACAAACTCGCTGATTGGAACGTGAAAGTACTGTTTTATTATGACAGCCAATGCGTCATTTGCATGTTGGAAGCAAGCAAATGATAAAGCTGCAGTTTGTTGCAAATCATCAATAATGAAGTCGAAGACATTATAAAATTTACAATGCTTTTGAAACAAGTCTTCAATAATCTTAACAATTTTAAAAATCACAGAATTTGGATGAGCTAGGGTTTCTTCTTGATCATTTGAATCTAATTTTTCTACAGAAGATGCAGCGAATGCTTTTTTGCAGTATTCGCATTTCGTATGTTCAAGCATGTATCGGCAAATTGTCCCTGTCGCATAATAGTTAATGCAGTCCAGAAGTGGATCTGTAGTATCGTTGACACTGCTATCTTTAGAGTCTTCAGGGATATGACAGAAATCACCAAAATCAGGATCTTCACAATTAATAACAGTGTTTAGTTTGTCCTTTATTTCTTGGAGTAAATTTCTGTTGTTTGATTTGTAAATTTCTTTGAGTCTAGATAGGGATGTCAGAGGTTCAATTGATTTATTATCCATAGGTGAACAATTTCCCTTCTTGGGAGACTTTAGGATGCTGTAAAAGGTTGGGCTTTTATATATGTGCTTGAAGGTAGGAGTAGCAGGATGATCATTCGTTCCGTCAGCAAACCGAACTGCTCCAAAAAATCTCTATACATTAGGACAAACGAAAAAAAGTTTGGAAGATAAAATTAATTTCCGATAACAATCAATTGCCCCAAAAAGATCTGAAAACAATAACTAAACATACCTAATGTGTGAAGGTTTCTAAAACTACTTGCTCAATTGCCAGTAATGCTATATATTACAACAAACATACTACTTACATAAACTCATTGTACAAAAATTACATGTTATAAAATCAATTTTATCTGTTATAGTGAATCATATCAATAACGTCTAATTCTTGTGCAATCTTTTTTATACATGTACATAAATATTTTGATATTATTTTTCCAACTTATCTTAATTTTTATATGCCTTTGCTAACAATAACTGTAAAAATTAGTGTAAGTTGGAATACGGCAATATAAATTTATTCTATAGAATTAGCCATAGCGGCTATAGAAATTAACTAGATGAACTAGATATACATTATATAGCTGTGGACGACACAAAGCAGACGAACAGACATATAGACGTATACAATATTTCTTTGATAAGACGAATGCGACTCTTGAGACTGACACAATAAAGCTTTCTTTTAAGATGGCCCAGTTGATCCGTAACCTCTGCAATACATGTAATTAGAAGGAAACCTGTCAAAAACTGTGCAAACCTCCAATAAATCTTGATTCATTTTTCCTGTCAACACGTAATCAAATTTGCATTCTTTCAATAAATAATTAGATAACCCTATAGCAGAATTCAGAGTAACTCGCAACCCGTGAGCTGTACTTTCTGTTAGAAAGTCCTTTTTTGTGAGTTCACATCCAAAGACTCTCCTCTACCACGCATCTAACCATTCCAAAAACAGCTGCATTTCATGGAAATTTTTTTTTTTACAAGTGGTGACGAATTCTCATTTTCCGTAAGTGTAAAAAATACCAGTTTTGCGTATCTTCAGATCCGCGCTATTAAGACATATTCCATCTTCGGCTAAATTTCTATTTAGTGAATCAAAAACGCGATCAAATCTGTCACACAAATCAGCACTGGATCCACAGATTTTAAAATCAGGTATAATTTTCTGATAGTGCCTGACTCTTGCATGATCTGCTTGGTCATCCATGGTCTGTTGACTGCCATCACCAAAGTCACGTAGCCCCTCAAAAGCCATTATTTTTGGATTAAATTGTAGTCCTTTTCGATCTTCCATTTCGGCTAAAGGAATTAATCCGTGACGCCAGATTCTAGGATTTTTTGAAAAAAATTCTTTCAGCATTTCAAAGAAGCTAGGATCGAATCCACAGGGAGTGTCAATTAAAGCTAGATATCTGCAACAAAAAATTCTTAAAAACCATCAACATAAAACAACAAATTATAAGGAATTAAAGAAAATTAAAAATATTTACCGACGAATCGTTCTGATAGACGGCAAAGGGAAAATCCCATTATTTCTGATGAAGGTGAAAGGTGTAGGAGAACGCATATGAAGAAGCATAGTTAATAAAATCCACTTTTCTGAGTATCTCCTATTTTTGGTGATCTTCTTATTCGCTGCAGATAGAATTTCTCGTATTGCTAATTACTCATTATCTACTAATTTGCAAGAACTCAGTTTTTCAGCTAAAGATTCTTTACATGCATCCGAAATTCTCTTTTCACATTTTTTAAAGAGAATTTTTGAGAAAATTCACTTTAGTTATGGCCCTATTTTTGGCCATAGTAGCTGCTTTTAACTTTTGCTGAACCTTTTTCTACTTTCTCATCTTACCGTTGAGTTTATCTTCGCATTTAAATACAAATCTTTTTATATTTGCATCCTTTAGAAGTGCCTTACTTAACCATGTTAATTATGAAAAAATTGCCGGTGAAGCTCAAAAACATATTCAGGACCATATCAATACAAGGCTAGAAAAAATATTAAAAACATTAAAACAAATATATTCTCCTCAAGAATACTCAAGCCAACTATTGCAACACTTCACCAATGTTAAAAGACAGCCTAAAGAATCCATTCCTGAATATGGGGCTCGAGTAAATCAAATTTTAAATAAGTTAACGTCTTAAATAATGGAGAATAGTCCAATAGAAAAATCTATAGGCATTTGTGAAGCTTACAGAGCAACTTCGATTGGAAATTTTCTCTGCGGCCTTGATAAGGATTTTTACTCGCCAATTAGGGACAAAGATATTGCCACTTTAGAAAATGTTATTCCTCTTGTGAACCCAGAAGATCTCCAGTGGAATCTGCCAAAAATAAAAAAGACAGAATTGTTGAAAAAAAAACTAGTAGAGCGGTAGAAATTAGGAAAACCTTGAACTTAAACCACCAGCGTAGTAGTTAAACACAAAATAATAACAACGGATGAGAAACCTGTTAATGTTAAACAATATTGGTACCTTCATATTCATAAAGATGAAATTCGCAAGCAAACTGACAAATTGCTCAATGTAGGTATATTGTCGAAAAACCAAATTCGATCCGTGCCACGTTTGGTTCAAATTTTTCAATTCGATCGGCCCGTCGCGTCGCTCGAATGTCGAAAAATACTTCGACGAGCGCTGCCGTCGATTCGAATTTTTCGATTTGATCGAACCCACGCTCGAATGTTAAAAACCGAAATTCGAAGCGCACTGTCGTCGTTTCGAATTTTTCTATTCGATCGGCCCGTCGCCCGAATGTCGAAAATCCAATATGCGACGACAAAAGGCATTTTAAGTATCTAATTCATAATTACGATTCAAAAAAATCTACACCGATGCTTATAGAATGCAGATTGAAGATCGAAAGAGACATTAAGACAATACTGTGACAATTTTCTTGTTACTATTACTCGAAGTATATAAGTTTAAAAATAAAAAAAACGTGCTATTAATTTTTAGTTCATAACTAAAAACTTTTTATGTGATAAAACGTAACTAGTAATAATAATTCCATATATGTTATCCATCATATAATTTTTAGAATATTTTTACATGATTTTTTCCATAATTTGTATATTCTTAAATTAAAATTTCCATGAATTGTATCCTATAATGTTTTTCTGCACTATTATATACAAAAAGTGGAACCGATTTCAACTGATTTAAAAATCAATGTTATTTGCATATGGCATTTTGTTGTTGATTACAGCTGTTTGGAATCCTAAAACAGTTAAGGAAAAAAATTAAAATAATTTATCATCGTAGATTATAATAATATTTTATAATGGTTTTCTTTTTTAATATATTTAATATACTTTTAATATATTTTTAATATATTAATATATTAAAAATTGATCAAATATTGTTGTTTTTTAATTAGTCGCTTACAAAGTCGAACTAGTTAGTATTGGGTCTTACCATTCATATCCTAAGCTTAGGTTTGTGTTCAAATTGTTAAAACTTAAGATTTCTTTATTTAAAATATTCAAAATTAAACGATAACATAAAACACGAAAAATTAAACTTTTTAGCTCTTCCTGATTAAAGCTTAAAAATTTTACTTAAACTTTACACTTAAACTCTGTATTCAATCGTCTAATAATGAAAACCAGAGTGAGCATCATTTTCCGTCGTATTTTTTCTATAAAAAAACCTTACAAGTAGAATCATCTATTTTCTTGATTTAAAAGGGTTTGCTGTGGGTTTACTCCAAAGCTCTACCATGGGTAGATATATTTAAATATTTAAAGTAATAATATATATCAAAATAATGTCTTGATGGAAAAAGAAGCCCGTGGTAGGAAAAAGCCTCACTTACGGCAAGATTAGACTTCTAGCTACTTAAGGCAAGATCAATCAGTTCCAGTCACTTGATGCAAGATCTTAGCTCTCCAGCCACTTAAGGCAAGAAGAGCTATTCTAAATCCAGCCACTTAAGGCAACATGTGAGTTCCAGCCACTTAAGGTAAGATTCAGTGGTGATCCAGCTACTTAAGGCAAGATCAGTCAGTTCCTGAGAGAAGAACTTTGCACCTTGTCCAAGAAGGAATGTAGTGAAGTGCCCTTTTTACGTTTGGGTAAAAATTATATGTTGCAAAAATTATTTTCAAAAACAATCTCTGAATTTTAATATTTTTAGGGGATGATTTCACCCCCTACGGCGGGGTTAATTTCGATAAAGAAGTTTTAGGATTATAAGGATGAGTTATCTTAAGTCTTTTATAAGAAAAATATTAACCACAAGATTTTTTTCCAATTTTTAGGATTTTTCATTATCTCTTTCTGATTAGAGGTGGTTTTACCCTTCTCACGTATTGTTTTCTCATCAAGGCATACATAGTATTCTTTTGTTATATATTTTATGGTTTCAAACATTTAAATATATTTTTTCAGAATTTCCGAAAATTTTTCAACTTTTAAAATTTTTGGACAATAAAAAATTCCTTAAATAATTTGAAGGTGTTCACTTAAAAAAATGTAAATGGTGCATTTAATTTATTTTGGGTACTGGATAAGAATCAGTTTACAGGTTTCACATTTTCATTCTGATAATACTAAACAACCTTTACTTCATTTTATGACGTTCTTATTAGCTAATTGGTTGTGGTTAAATAAATGATTTGTTCACTGATTTTTCAAATAACTGTCTAATTATACATTGAAAATCAAATTTAATTTTGATAATACTAAGGGTACATTGAATAAGCAATTTAAAAATCACTTACATTGTTACATAGGTGACAGAGAATCTCTATCTAGGCAAGGTGGCTGGGCTAGTTAAGGACAATAATCCTACCAAATGCTAATGTGCTGCAAGATATTTCAGAAATCTTATTTATGAAATCATTTTTATTCATTATTTTGCCGTCAAATGAAAACTTATTAAAATATTTTTTTCCTCATTAAAAATATGAAAAACCTGCAAAGGTAAAACAAACAAAAAAATATACATCCTGATACCAATTTAAAGGGGACAATACCAAATTACGATAAGAAGAACAATAAGCGATACGATAAAATAAAAATCAAATAAAAATCCCAAAAATTCCCATAAGACCAGCTCAGTTCTTAAGTAGAGGGGGTGGGTAATAAAGTAATATTTGGCAAGTTGATTTCATAAAAAATGTCTGTATAATATAATAATAATAAGAAATAACTAAATTCAAGAAGAGTCACGTTTTTTAAAGAAAATAACAAAAAAAGAAATTTTAAATTATATCCAATTTAAATAATATAAGACGGTGATAAATTTAGGCGAACAAGGTCATGCGTAGAAATAGAAGCGAGAAAAGAGTTAACTACTAACCTAACAAGGTGATCGAGGACCTGCTAAATACATTAAAGACCAAAGGGAGTTACGATAAAGGATATACATGGCGATATAGCGAGTAATCCGGCTGAAGTGAAGGTAAAAAAAGGAACAATAAAAATTACATAGGCATTCCAGTTATTACAAAATCAAAGGGGAGAGGATCCGAAGTCGAGACAAATAGGGAGGCATTAAAGGGATTAAAAAAAAAAGAGTTAATAATCTCTTCCTGCACAGACTGCAACATAGCAACTAAGGGGGTGGCGTTAGGAATGTCGTATAACAAAAGAAAATAGGCAAAGGGATTACTAAATAAAGGGTCGAAAGACGGCTCACCAAGTAATCACATTTTTAAAATAGTGCCCTCACGTAATCTCAAATATCTGCTCTTCTAATGGGGCACTATAAAATTACACAAAACCAGCGGCGAAGAAAATACACCACTCGGCACTCCACATATAAAAAAGAAACTAGGCACTAATCATAGTGACGCAGGCAAGGGTTCACTGTAATAGAGAGAATGAACTTGGCTGAATCCCAGTTGAAATGAAAAGGAAACGATTTTCGTCCTGCCTCACGATATGTGTTGAAAACCGAGTCGGCAATCTCCACCTCAAGCTTACAGATCGTACTGACTAGAGACGTGCTCGGCGTGTCGATTACCGTGAGAGGGGACTTACGAAAAGCGGGGGAGAGAAAGAGGGACTAATGCTCAGGAACCTAGATGGGAGTCTCTGCAGTCAAGAGAGAGAAGGATGATGCCACACGCCGCTGGTCTGCTTTGCTGTTGTCGCTTCTCCTCACTTCATTCCTTCCTTCCCGTACTGCTGCTGAAGGGGGGGGGGGGGGTCTCTACCAACCCTCAAACGATATCGAGAAACATACTGACTTTAATGACTGCGATATTTCTCGCAGTAGATAATTTTGTGGAAATGCCTGTTCACTGCCGAACTTTGTCGTGAAATAAAAATTAAATAATGAGCGATACGATAAATGGGACCGAATTGCCTATCTAGTTGCAGATTTTGTAGCCAATTCGCCCTTAAAATTCAAACTTCAATCGGGCGCAATTACCTCTTTAATAGGAATTTTGGGTAATCCGCCCATAGTCCACCCTCACCAGGAACGTGCATTGAATATGTAGATGTCCTTGAAACAGATTGCAACGATACTGGAGCCAGGATCAGCCTGAAGAAAGTAGTGTGAAGGTCTCTGGACAGTAGAAGCCTCGCAAAAAAAGACATACAGCGAATCGTAATCGATGCGGCTACAAAATGGAGAGATTCTTGAGCCCTCTCCCTCAAGACCACATAGTCTGCACGATATATATATATATATATATATTTATACAACAAAAATACAAGGGGCGAAATAAAATTATCTTAATTACTAGATTTACAAAAGAAGCGATGGAGTGCCGAATTTTGCTCGAGGTGTCCGATTTTAGTAAAATTCTTCAAATTTTTAGTCTAATACTAGATCTTTGTGATGATGCCAAACTGCAACATCACAATGTATTCCTATGTATTTTAAGACGCTGGTTCTGAATCTGAAGTCAAAAAAGCCTTAGCAATTCTTAGGCGTAAGAACGAACATGTTTCAGCCATTATTACTTCGTTTCTTGTGCACCATCAGTTCTGAGCCTCTTGTGCTATGATTTATTATTATTATTATTTATTATTCATTGAATTCGTATGATAATTTGCGCTAGGTACTAAAGGTGATGCGAACTGCCCTAAAGAGATATGTGTAGAATGATTTACTTTTAGTAACGAAGCTATTAAGGACGCGATGCCATAAAGCCATTTCTGGTCCTTTTTATGCATAGTTGTGTTATTCTCATTCTCTTTCGTACAATTAGTAAACCCTGAGACTCAAACTCAGGTTTTTATAATTACCTGCATACAACACAAATGCGGAGAACCTTCTGGGGATGTTAGTCATAACGGAGTACTTGGATGTTATGCGAACACGCAGCTTATGAAGTCTGTGACACGTGGATTTCCAAAACTAGTTACTCGATATGTAAATATTAGATTCACCGAAAAGGCCATCACGACGAAGGGCGGAAGTAACCTCGACCAAAAGCATCCATCGCCAAATTGTACAACTTAATTATTTACTTCTTGTATGCATATGATTTTATGTATACTAGCATCCACCTGTCAAATCCGAGATCGACAACAACACCACGTACATTAACACCACGTGGTTGGGTCGTCACATCCAAAGGTTTAGAAGAAGGCACCAACGCACCAAAGTAAAGGACCTATTACCAACCCATAGGCCTATCATCCCACACCTCCATTTTTCCGATCGACACAGCAGGCCTCCAACACCCCGTCTAGTTGGTTCCACACTCGTTTACCATCTTGCAAAATTTTTACTACGCTTTTTTCCCGAGGCTTGAGTCACGACACCCATTAATGACTCCATGACAATCAGGGCGGGTCACTTTTACGTCAAAGAATGGCCGAGGTTTTTGACACAACCCGGAATAGTCATTTTTGACTAAGTATAACAACCGCCAATAACTGCCCTATCAACAAGGTCATCGTTTATGATCAGAGGCAACTGCGGACCAGTCAGCTTTTCCATGGAAGCTCCCATCTTACCATCCTGCAGACGCCTTGTCACAGAGGTACGTCGCCACGCAAATATGACTGGCTACACTACAAATACGGATGGGACACTGAGCGGCGCCATATCACTAGTATGGTAAATCTTAACTAAATTATCGGAAATGTGGAGGTTTTGGTCTCATCGGTCGTCAGATGGATTACCAACCGGGTTTCAACGATGGAAATCGATAGTCATAGAGAACCGTAAACGAACACCAAGATGCATGAATTGAAAAACCTCGTAGCTCTACGTATGTTGTAAACTTGGGGCTTCTCCAGGGTTGTGTTTGCATGAAAAATTTCATTATACATTAAATGTTCTGAGGATCAATGAATAGTTGGTCATTGCTCGATCGGTGATGGGATGCATTTCGTGAAAGTGACGGTGACTTGTTCCATGGAACATTGTGACATTGTTTTAATTCATTAATTGTTCGTTGTAATGCACTTCTTTTACATAACTTTAACGTTCAGTTTTCCTGTAGAACTATAGGTGCGTGTTCAAAAAAGGTCAAATGGACTATGTTTGCAAGGTTTGATCTCCTTTGACCACTACTGATACCTGAACGGTAGTTTCGGACAATCCAATTGGGAACCCTGAGACCACTACTTTATAGGATTTTTAGTGTACAGTAACCTGAGATTCTGGTAAGATTCAGCGAATTTGAAACAAGACAATTACAATTTAATGAACAACCTAATTTCAACCTTTCGGAAATTAGGAATAAAGTAATTAATAACACCAAGCGTATTGAATCGTTGGAATCCAGCTCCAAAGTGCAAACTGAGAAAATTAAACTTGTCAAGAAGAAAACGAAAGATTTGAAAGCCAAAGTGGTAACTCTGGAGCATGCGCTCAATGTCAACGAGCAACCGGCTCTGCTTACGATGCTGGAAATGCATGGTCTCCCCATGAGGCCAAACGAAGACCTCATGGCCTCCATGGAATATGTCGCTAGGGCTTTGGACGTAAACATTCGTAAGAATGACGTTGTGAAGCTGTATCCAGTTATAAAAGCGACTTCAGTGACTAACTCCTTGACCCTCCCCCCTTTCATTATGGCCTAACTCGGTAGATAAGATCTAGAGGATGAACTTATTGCATGACGTAAGGTTAAGAACTACTGCTACAGAGGTAAATATCTGTCATATTTCATATACTGTTGCATGCTGGCCATTCTGTATACTGTGACTTCTAAAGTTAAGTATTAACAATTTTGTATTTTTTAATGCGCTAATGCTTTATGATACTTACTGCTTTTCTAATTTCTACTTCTAAATGACCCTTATTCCCTCTTTTCAATTTTAGTAATCTGAACTGGATTGTGTTGGTTATTACTCATTCTTACTTTAGCTTTGCGGAAAGGCTGAGATAGATACGAGAGAAGAAAGGGTGGGTTCTGTCTCTATATTCATGACAGCTTAGGGGGTTTACAGATGGGAGGGTGAACTCTTGTCAGTTACCCTACTGCTGATTACCTTTTTATTAAGGTATCCTTGCCTCAGGACAGTGTGGTGGCGGGTGTAATTTACAAACCTCCTAATGCCTCCTACGACAGGGAAGTTGAGAATGAAATTTTGGCCCTTATACCTAATTATTAGGACATTACACTCACGGGTGACCTAAGCAAAAATCTTAATGCTACCAACATTTAACTCACTATTTAAAATCAGTAGTTTTCTCTGCCGGATTATCTGTAGTTCCCCATGATACTACCCACCGCACTGAACTTTCTCGTACTGAATTGAACCTCAAGCTATGATCTTATTAACATCCAATACAAGCTCTCTGTTAGTCCATCCTCTGGTGTAACTCCCCTGCCCATACGCAATCTTAAAAATATAAATGAAACTGAATTTCTTGAGCAGGTCTCTACTTATGACTGGAATAGCATTTTCATTGAAAAGGATATAAATAGAAAGGTGATTTGTCTGACTACATTTGTATTTTCAGTCTTTGAAAAATTTGCGCCTCTCTATACCCCCAAAGCAAATAAGAAGTCTACTTCGCAATTGGAATTTCGTAAATTGAGAAACTTAGTCCAAACCAAAATCCGGAATTCATACAATCGATATAATTAAAATTCTATCAAAAACAGGAATAAAAATAAAAACATCTGGCTTCTCTTAAGACGTCTTGGACTTATTCCTTCCAAAGACTTGGCTCCTGATAACAATATCTTCCCCGCAGACCTTTTCACAGCTTTTACTACAAAATCCACACTCTTTGCAAATAACACTCCTTCCACGTACTCAGTTTCCTTTACTTTTGATGATACTAAATTATTTTTTTTATGTATCGCAAGAAACCTAAATTAAAAAACTTTTCTAGGTAAAATCGAATGCTTAGGGTTCTGATGATATTCCAATTAAAATGATTGGCCTTAATTTACAAGTTTACGGCCCTACTCTCTTGCACATCTACAATGCATCTCTGCAGGTGGAAATACTTCTTGTTGCCTGTAAAGAGGCGATTATTCGCCGTGTTCCTAAAATATCTACCCTATCTCTCCGTGAGACTTCCGTCCTATATCCATCCTATGTGCCTTGTCTAAACATTTCGAACGCATTGTCCATCAGAAACTTACTTCACATATAGAAACAGATAATTTAAGGGACCTAATCCAATCTGGGTTCCGTGCCAGGCATACTACACTTACTGCTTCACTTAAAGTAACTTCTGACATTAAACTTGCAATTGATACAAGGGAAGTTGTTGAATAATCAGAGGTTTCCAAGGAAAATATTAATTGCACAGAGATCACAACATTTTCCATTATAAGAGAAAGTATTTATTTATCCATAAATAACATTT
>JAAAKG020142507.1:0-33794 GCA_010014905.2 Druon quercuslanigerum
GGTTCAGATCCCAGCGGAGATAGAGACATTTTTTCACAATCTTAAGATTTATCAATATTTTAATAATATTGATATAGGCTAGTAGGCAAACAAAATTAACATCTAAAATTAATAATTAAAAACAAATTATTTGAACTTATAAATAAAATGGTAATTTTTTTATCCAGAAATGAAATAGATATATTTTTAGGTTAAAAATTATTTGTCAATAAAAAAATGGAATTTTCAACATAATGGTTAAATTTTTTAACAAAAATGGTTCATTTTAAATGAAAAAAACATAAATTTTTAAGTACAAATAGACCAGTTTAATTTTTAGCGACAAAAATTGATTTAAAAACAAAAAAAACAATGACCGACAACGTAAATAAATTATAAATAAAAAAATAATTTTTAACTAAACCAAGGAATCTTTAACCAATAAAATGCTTTTTTAAACGAATTAACGAGCTTTTAATCAAAATGCTGAATTTTAATTACAAATACTGAGTTTTTACCACAAAAGCTCAAGCTACAATCAAATTTATCAATTGTAAAGAAAATTATTTAATTTTTAACTTAAAGCGATCAATTTTTCAGCAAGAATAGATTAGATACATTTTATGTTAAAAAAATGACTTTTCACTACAAAAAAATAGGTTTTCCATAAAACCGTTACATTTTTATACGATAAATTAAATTAATAAAAATTATTTCAACTTTTAACCAAGTAGCTGAATTTCGAGCAATAAAGGATTATTTATTAATAAAAAACTTACTAATAATTTAATTTTCAACTAGCAACGGATCATTTTAAATCAGAAAAAATTTAAATTTTCAGTTAAAAAAATTAATTTTCAACAAAGAAATGAGTTTATAGCCAAATAGGTCAATGTTTAACCAAAAAAATGGATTTAAAACACATTAGTGCAACTTTCATCCAAGTAATTGGATTCTCCATTGTAGAAGATCAATTTTTCCCCGTAAATGAATTTCAACTAAAAGAATGAATTTTCAAAAAAAAAAGTTAAATTTTTCTACAAATAGTATATTTTTGAACCAAAGGTATGGATTCTGAGCCATAAATATAGTAGTAGACTTTTAATTCCAAAATAATTAACTCCTAAAAATTCTTTTTTGTTCTTCTCAGGAAAGTCTCTTGAAAACAAGGGAGAAAGATAGATTCTTTAAAAAATATGTAAAAGGGGGAGTAGGGAGAAATTTGTGAATTCTGTATTTCGATATTTTACTTGTAAAAGAAAATCACTGCTTTTAAATTTTTATTTTCCATATCACAAAACCTGTTATCCCCTCCCCAACACTGGTAGTATAACGTTGATTTTAAATGGACCCTAAAATAAATTTTGAATTTCTAGACAAGGGGCTGGCTTAAGAGAAGTAGATTGCAGAACTCTCTCTGCAGAAGTTTTCAACTCCCAATACCATATTTTTAGTGTGAGAAACTGAACCAAGGTTTAAGACCACTTTGAATTTAATTATCTTTAAATGACATAAAGACCTTCTCAAAGGGTGGATTCTGGAACGCTTAGCAATGAGGGTACTAAAATTCGTGACAGAAATAAGAAAGGGATTGCGTTAAGGGTTCCTTGAAAGTTCAACTTCCAAGATGGACCATTGTCACAAGAGTATTGGACTCAAATGGGATGGTGGCACTTCAGAAATCATTTTAACTCCAAGAAACGACATGTTTTGTCATAAAGTTTAATAATCGTCCCAATCAGTTTAATAATTCTCTGTCTGATTTTATTTTATTTAAAATCTAATACAAAAAAAGTTTCAAGTACCATTACAGGATAATTTTTGTAGGGTCCTAAGAATAAGCCCACTATCGCTTAAAATCATTCAAGGTAATTTCTAGAAGCAATCAGTTTGACCAATATCTACATGATTTGGTTCTATCATACATCTCCTGAAAAATGTTTTCCAAGTATAATTAAAAGATTATCTCTCCACGATCCTGAAAATTAGCCCACTATCCCTTAAAATCCTTCAAGCTCATTTCTAGAAGAAATCAGTTTGACCAATATCTACATGATTTGGTTATGTTATACATCCTCTGAAAAATGTTATCCAAGTATAATTGCAAGATCATTTCTCCGAGATCCTGGTAATAGGCCTATTATCCCTTAAAATCATTCAAGGTCATTTCTAGAAGAAATCAGTTTGATTAATTTCTACATGGTTTGGTTCTATTACACATCTCCTGAAAAATGTTTTCCAAGTATAATTGCAAGATCAGTTCTCCAGGGTCCTGAGAATAAGCCCAATATCCATTAAAAACATTGAAGATCATGTCTGGAAAATTCTGAGAGAAAGTCTAAGATAAGAGAGTAAGTAATTATCCCTTATAACCATTCAAAATCCTTTCTGGAAACAAATTTTTGACCATGATTGTGTTTTAATATACTTTTCAAGGAAACATTTTTTCAAGTCATATCCGGATCATTTCTGGATAATCTGGAGAATAGACCCACTAGTACCCACTAGTAAATATGCTAGAACATTATTTTTAAGTATAATTTCGAGATTACTTTCGGAGGATCCTGAGAATGAGAAAACTATCCCTTAAAATCAATCTAGATCCTGCCTGGAAAAAATCTGTTCGACCAATATCTGTATGATTTGGTTTTATTATATATTTCAAGAAAAATGTTTTTAAAATATTATTTTTAAATCGCTTTTTGAGGGTCCTTAGATGAAGCACACTATCCCTTAGTATAATTTGAGATTACTTTTAGAAATAATCAGCGCGATAGATATTTATAGGATTAGTTTCTATCGTAAATCTCATAAAAAATTTTTCCAAATATCATTTAAAGATTATTTCTGAGTGATCCTTAGAAAAAGCGCACTATCCTTTACAACCACTCAAGATCCCTTCTATAAGAAATGAGTTTTATAATTATCCATACGATCTAGATATATTTTAAATCTCCTGACATGTGGTTTTCAAGTATAATTTCAAGATCATTTCTGGAGGATCCTGAAAATAAGTCCACTATCCCTTAAAACCATTGAAGGTGCTTTCTGGAAGAAACCAGTTTGATAAATATCTATATGATGGGGTCCTATGGGTCGGCCACAAATTATTTAAGGTGCTATTCTGAAATTCTTCTCACCACTTCCCATTTTAACGGGCTTACGGAAAAATTGTCTTTACTTTACTAAAAATTCAACTGCTTGATTAAAAATTCATCTGTTTTAGATTAAAATTCATCTATTTGGTTCAAAATTGATGTTTTTTTTGCAAATTCGTCTTTTTTTACAATATTAATCTTATTAGTTAAAAATTCATCTTTAGTTGAAGATGCATATCTTTAACTAAAAATTTATCTATTTTACTACAAATCTGCGCTTTTTTTTCTTGAAAATAAATTTTTTTTAACTCAAAATTGATCAACTTTATTTTTGGCTAAAAATTTATATTATTTTGTTGGAAATTCTACTAATTGGTTTGTATTTTATTAAAAATTTCACTTTCTTGGTGAAAAATAATTTGTTGTATTTGAAAATTCATCTTTTTGGTAAAAAACTCGCTATTTGGTCAAAAATATAAATACTTAACTAAAAATTCTTTTTCTCTAAGTTCTCTAACTATCCAAATATTCAACTATTTTCCAACTGTCGTTTCAAGATCATTTCTAAAGGATCCTAAAAACAAGTCCGCAATCTTCAAAAACCATTCAAACTCTCTTCTAGAGTATTCTCTTGGAGGTCCTAAGATGATGGTTTTAACTTCAAAACACGACATACTAAAAATCGAAATACCACACAAGTGTCAGAAGCTGCGTCTTGGTGCCAGGGTAGGATCTCTCCCAGTTTACTTACGGGGGGTAGCAAGGGATGAGAATAAGGAGAAGCAGGTTTCCACTAGTAGTAGTAGAAGTAGAAGTATAAATAGTGTAGTTATAGTTATAGCAGAATGGGTGAGGAAAGGGATGAAGGGGAAAAGGGGTGATGGGAAGAATAGGAGGATCAGCGAGGAACGGGGAACGGGAATAGGAACTGGAATCCGGTCGTTCCGAGTGGTTCGTGGGTTGTGGGTGGAGAGAAGTTTCGGGCGATGCAGCGTGGAGTCCTTCTATTGATCCGCAGAGCGCGGTTTCAGTTAAGCTATCGAGAATTGCTCCACACACCGGTCCTGACGCACTCCCTCACAGGACGATAGCGCTAACCCCACGAATTAGAATTCGTGTTCGCGGTGAACACACGTTGCGAAAGTACAGCTCACATAGAGGAAGACTTATGCTATTCGCGAGGGTCAATATTGACAACATAATATACGTGAGTTTCAACGTCGGTCATTTCTATCTCGGACATTGTCCGAGTAATATCCAGAGCCCCTTCGCAGAGCTGGGACACGCCACTCACTCTGTCCGCAGAAGTATTCCGTGGAAAGTGTCGTTGATGCTAGACTGAAAAAGCGACGACAATCTCTTTTACTTGCCTCTGCTGCAAATAGAAATTGCAGGAGTGTCCTATTACTCAGGTGTCTTTTCTGAGATACTGGAGGTGATGGGATCTTCACTCTTCCTGAGGATGATGGACAAGCAGATAATTTGTGATTGCAGATTTATGTAGCAGCCAAAAGTTTAATATATAGCCTAAAAGAATTTTCAAAAAATAAAAATAATAATAAAGACTAAAAACCACTGATAAATAGAAATAGATTTTCAAATTACTTGGTTATCTGTTTTGAGATATTGAAGGTGATAGGATCTTCGAACTTCCTAAGAAGGAATGCAAATCAGAGGATTTATGGTTAGAGATTAATTTAATAAGCAAAAAACCTAAAGAAATTCAAACAATAAAAAAATTGGACATGTGCAAAAAATAATCAAGAGAAATAGATTTTCAAATCAGGATTTTCATACTTCCTGGGGTAGATGGACAATCAGACGCTTTGTGCTTGCAGATTTATGTAGTAACCAAAAGTTTGATATAGAGCCTGAATGAATTTTCAACAAATAACAAAACGGTAAACACTAGAAAATATTATTAAATAGAAATAGATTATGAAATTATTTAGGCATCTGTTTTAGATACTGAAGGCGATAGGATTCTCACACTTCCTGCGATTGATGTAATCGCAGGATTACACCAATCGAATAAAAAGAATATTAAAGGCTAGGAAATACTAATAAATAGAAATAGACTTTTAAATTACTGGAGTATCTGTTTTAAGATATTGCAAGTGATAGGATTCTTATACTTCATAGGAATGATGGTTAATCAAAGGTTTAATGGTTACAGATTAATTCAGCAGGCAAAAAGCCTAAAAAAATTTGCAACAATTAACGAAAGTTTAATACTTACAAATACTAATACAATAAAACAGGTTTTCAAATTACTTAGATGTATGTTTTGAGACATTAAAGGCGATAGGATCCTTAAACTTCCACAATTGATTGATAATCAGACGGTTTATTGGTTGCATATTAATGTAGTGGACAGCATTTTAATATAGCGCTTAAGGAAATTTTCAAGAAATAAAAAGAATAGTTAATACTAGCCAATATTAAACATTTGAAATTGATTTTCAAATAACTCAGGTATTCGTTTTGAGATGTTAAAGGTGATAGGATCTTCATAATTGCTAATGATGATGTACAATTAGACGGTCGTGTGTTTTCAGATTGATGTAATAGCCAAAAGATTGATATGGAGTCTAAAGGAATTTTCAAAATAAATGAACAAAAATTAAAGACTAAAAATATAGAAGCCAATGGAAATTTTTCTATGTACTTCTAGCAGGGCTTCGGTGGATCGTAACCCACCTTAAACTGTAGGTCCCCTCAGAAAAAGCTGTTACCATACCAAGGATACATTTTCAAATTACTTAGGTAACTGTTTTTAGATACTGAACGCAATAGCATCCTAAACTTCCTAAAAATGATTGTCAATCATAAGGGTTTATAGGTTTATGGTTGCAAATTAATGTGGCTAGCAAAAACCGAAACGAATTTGCAAGAATCGAAAAGGTATCTGTTTTGAGACATTGAAGGCGACAGGGTTCTCAAAATTCGTGGGAATGATTGCCAATCAGAGGGTTTCTGGATACAGATTAATGTAATAGGCAAACAGCCTGAAGGAATTTGCAACAATAAAAAATTGATCATTTGCAAATAATAATAAATAGAAATAGATCAGATGGTTCGTGGTAGCAGATTTATGTAGTAGCCAAATTTTTTGTATAGAGTCTAAAGAAATTGTCAACGAATAAAAAGAATATTAAAGATTAGAAACATACTAATGAATAGAAATAGATTTTCAAAATAGTTATGCATCTGTTCTGAGATATTAATGTTAATAGGATCAACAAGCTTCCTGGGGATGATTGACAATCAGAGGGTTTGTTGTCGCAGGTTAGTTCAGTAGGAGATTATCTTGAAGGAATTTACAATAAATAAAAAGATTACTAAAGACTAGCAAATAAGAACAAATAGAAATAGATTCTTTAATTACTTAGGTATCTGTTCTGAGATATTAAAGGTGATACACTTTCAAGCTTCCTGAGGATGACTGAAAATCAGGCGGTTTATTGGTGTAGATTATTATAGCAGGCAAATAGCCTACAGGAATTTAGAGAAACAAAAAATATTGAAGACTAGCGAACACTAATAAATAGAAACAGGTTTTCAAATAACGTAGGAATCTGTTTTTAGATATTAAAGGTGATAGGATCCTACACTACCTCGGGATGACTGATAATCATTGGGTTTATGATAACAGATTTTTGTAGCACGTGAAAATTTTGAAGAATTTGTAACGTTTGAAAAGAATATTAATCACTAGCAAATACAAAAAATAGAAATATTTTTCAAATTACTCATGTATCTTTTCTGTGATAATGCAGGTGATAGGATCCTGACACTTGCTGGGGTTGATGGGCAATCCGAATGTTTATGATTGCAGATTAATGCAGCAGAGATAAAGCTTAAAGGAATTTGCAATGATTCAAAAGATCATTGTAGACTAATACTAATAAATAAAAAAGGATTTTTAAGAAATATAAAAATAGTGTTTAGCTTTGGGAAAAGAAATTTGCTATCCATTAGAATATTTCTGTTCTAGATGACAAATGTTATCCAGAATGCGCTGAAACAAAATTGAGCCATAATGGGCTAATATTAGGCAAACCGGTTATTGAAAGCAAATTAATTGTTGTCAGTGTTTACATTAATCAAGAGAGCGACCATTACTGAAATTTAAAATGAGTTTCTAAGAAAATGAACCAGCTAATTGTTAAATTTTTCTACCAAGTTAAAAAGAATTCAAAAGGCGTGGATGATTTGAAGCGATTTTTAAAAATTTCAAAAGATTTCTACAATTCTTGATTCGGAACAGGGACATATTAAAAAGAATAATAATTGTAAATTTAAAGATAAATCTATTTAAATTTATTGCTCCTAAATCAGAATTAAAATTCTTTTCTAAGTTCACGTTACAAGTTACAAATTACTCTTTAAAGTCCAGTGTAACTCTTTTCGGAAACTTTCTCCCCTAAAGTACAAATTATAGTTTAAACGTTTCATCCATTATGGAAATTTTCATTTATTTTTCAGAATTATAATTTTTTTAAATAATTCCCTGTCCTGAAGACAAAATATTAATACTATGTGGAAATTTCTTGTCTCGAAGTTATTAAATTATCTTTTCAAAAGCCAAATTATAATTCTTAACGAAATTTTCTATTCTGAAGTGAACCTACAATGAAAAACATAAATAATAACGGAAATTCCCTATCCTAAAATAAAAATTATTATTGTTAATTAAGGTTATCTCTCCTAAAGTAACAATTTTAATTTTTTAAGGGAATTTTTTTATATTTAATTACTTTATTTTCCGCCCAAGCTCAAGATTATCATTCTTTTAGAACATTTTCTACAACAAGTTACGATTATATTATTCTACAAAATTTTCTAATATAATTGTAAAATATAGTTTGACTATCCGTTTGTCCAAATTTGTGAAGAGGGAAGTTTTCAATTGTAACGTGTGAAATCATAGTCTCCTGGAGGCTTCAAAACAAATTTTGTATTAAAAATTTTTGGAAGACATATCTGGACGTGAAATTTTATTATGCATCTTTTTCCTCTAGACAAAAAGTTGTGACTTTTTTAGTTTTCTAAATAAAACAAAAAAACTGACTTTTTTGAAAAACTTGATTTTAATCCGTTTTTCACTTCAACTCGTGCTCAGTGCTTTAGTTTTTAAAACTTCTTAATGAAAATTTTAGGGAATGTGCACGAATCGAACACTTGTGACCTCCAGCGTTTCGTTTACCGGTGGAATTTCGAGCAGGTAAATACTTCTTGCGACAAAAATTCGGAGAAAGGTATAATAAAGTTTTTTGGAAAGTTTCAGATCAAAATAATTAATAGTTTAGGAGTAGTTATGATTTTAGTGAACGTCTGCGCTGGAGTTTTCGTGAGATATTCAACTTTATTAAGCTTAAAATTTAATTAAATGTGCACTGTCCAGAGCATAGTTAAGGACTGACTGATCAGTTTTAATTTTGAAATAGATTTAGAAAAAGTGTAAGAAAATTTGTACATAGCTTTGTTTTCAAAATGCATGTCCAAGGTCGCTTACGAGTTAAGCCGAATGTCGGTGTAAACATTAGGTGTACATTAAAGTATCCTACATTTAAAACTAAAGAAACCGGAAAATACATTCAAAATTAAATAAAATTTATGAATATTTTGTTAACTTTTTTTTGTTCAACTGTCATTCACTAAAAATTTTCATAAGATCATATTATAAGCAAAAAGTCTCTAGCGAGTGAACATGACACAGCGGAGTGCATAGTTAGCTCGAAAACTCCAGCGCTGACGTTCACTAAAATCATAACTACTCCTAAAAAATTAAATATTTTGATCTTAAACTCTGCAAAAAACTTCATTATACCTTTCTCCGAATTTTTGTCGCGAGAAGTATTTACCTGCTCAAAATTTCCTCGCTAAACGAAACGCTGGAAGTTACAAGTGTAATTAATAATAATTTTTGAAAACAACGGTTTTGAATTCCTATCATATTGCCAATCGAAGAACATCTTAAAGCAAATTTCCTAAAATTTTAATTTTAAATTTTCAAAAACTGAAGCACTGAGCACGAGTTGAAGTGAAAAACGGATTAAAATCAAGTTTTTCAAAAAAGTCAGTTTTTTTGTTTTATTTAGAAAACTAAAAAAGTCACAACTTTTTGTCTAGAGGAAAAAGATGCACGTTAAAATTTCACGTCCAGATATGTCCTTCAAAAATTTTAAGTACAAAATTTGTTTTAAAGCCTCCAGGGGACTATGATTTCGCACGAGAAAATTTTATACGCCCTTATACGATCCGGCCCCTCAATTAAAAGTCAAAATTATACGTCTTGAGAGGAATTCCTTGTCCCAAATTTTAAAATTATATTTCTTTAATTAAATGCCGTGCTCAAGTTCAAAATTATAATTCCTCACAAAAATTTCATTTTCTGTAAAATTTATAAATATTTTTGAATATCAATCCTCGAAAATCTGACTAAATCCGTTAAAATCCTTTAAAAATCCCCTGGAATCTGTTCAAATATTCAAAAATCTTATTATAGGTCCTAAAAATTCTTCCAAATCGTCAGAAATTCTAGAAAATTCTTTCAAACCGCATAATTTTTTTCGAATTCTTTAAAATCATGAAAATTCTCAACAATTCTTTAAAATTTGTGCAGTATCATGAAAATTTCTTGGAATCCATGGGAAGACCCTACAATATTTCAAGTCCTTGGAAATTTTTACATTGAAATTTTTTTAAGCACGATAATATTTTGAATTACCCTTAAATCTTTAAAGTCCTTTGAAATCCCTTCAGATTCATGACTGAAACATTATAATTGGTATGCATTTTTAAAAATTTTTCTAAATTCAAGGAAATTTATTAATCTGTTTAATAACCGAAATATTTTTAATTATCACTTGGACTGCCCTAAAATCTTTAAAATCTTTTCTAATTGCTTAAAAGATTTGAAAGCTTTGAAGATTTCTTAAAATAATTTAAACTCTTGAAAATTCTATGAATTCCCTTCAAAGCTGTTAAAATTCCATGAGATCTTTGACTTTATTAAAATCTGTTAAAATCCTTTTCATTACCGGGAAAACTTTCAAAACTTTTGAAATATTTCAAAAAATGGTTTAAATCGTATTTTTCCGACCAGTAAGCAAGACTTTTATCCAAGTTTATTTCAGATAACGAAAAGGTCTCTGAATTCGAAAAGAGTTTGATAAATTCATGATAGAAAAATTATTTAATTTTAATTTTATTAAATCATTAAATAAGATGGTAAAAAACGACCTACTTCAGACCAATGGAATTGGTCTGAAATTCCATTGGTCTGAAGTAGGTCGTTTTTTACTCAGACAAATTAAAATCGCTTTTAACATCTTTTTATTCGTTCTATTTTAATTTTAAATAATTTTTGAATAGTTCCAATGCTTCTAATGCTGTGAATGATTTTATTCTGTACTTAAGTATTCAAAATTTAAATTGAAGATTTTTTTCAGGATCGAAAGTTTTAATTTTGTAATTTTAATGACTTGGAATGATGTTAAGTATCCAGTATATCATCAGAATTTTTTTTAAGTCATCCGGAAATATTTATGTTGAGAATTTGAAGTAGGAACCTTATTATGTTTACTGGTATAAAATTAGTTATTAATTAGTCAATTTAATTGATTCAGGTTTGTTTCAGTAAGTTTTGAAAACTTTTTAATGTTTTAGAATGAAAGTTTTTTTTGAATTCCTAGCCATATTCGCACAGAATCTAATGCGGTTCTTTGAACAATTCTTGTTTTAGAATTGAACCCAGCTATTGGGGAGATAACACATTGTACTTTAGAAACGGGCATGTATGAATGCTACTATGTTTCTGGCGAGTTTCCGGATCATCTTGCCACGAATGAGAGAAAGTTTCTAAACTTCTGTGCTAATAGAGCATAGAGAACATTGTTGATAAAACAGTAAACTCTGTGTTCATCAATCTGATGAAACTTAAATCTACCAACACGATTTAAATGCAATTCGAATTCAATTCCAAATTCAAATTTCCCGATTTTTTCTGGGTGTTTTTTTTAATTTTCCCGGTAAACTAAAAGTAGCATATTTATATTTGTCACAAAACGCAAAGATTTATTTCAAATCATGATGGTCATTCTAAAAATCCCTTAAAACAACACACAAAAAATTTGCAAAATAAATTAACTAGAATAGGGAAATTTTAAATTGAACAGGTGAATTTTCATTTAAAATTATGAATATTTAACTGATATACTTAAATTTTTAGCCAAAAACATGCATTTTTAAAGAATAATATTGATTTTTAAACAAAAAGATTAATTTCATACCAAAAAATACAAGTTTTTAACAAAATAAATAAATTTTAATAAAATAGTTAAATTTTAAATCAACAGAGAAAATGTTTAACCCAATAGTTGAATTTTACACTATAAAACAATCAATTTTTACAGAATATGGAACAGTTACATTTTTAGTAAAAAAATCAACTTTTATCTTAACTGATGAATTTTCAATTAAAACTTCAAGTATAATAATTGAACTTTCTACAAAAACGAAAAAATAATTTTTACCAAAGCATATAAATTGTCAAACAAAATTTAAATAATTAAGTTTCAAGTTAAAAAAATCAATTTTAAACCAAAACATGAATGTCATGAATTGTCCTCTAAAATTATGGAATGTTTAACTAGAATTGTATTTTCAGTTTATCAAAGAAATTATTTTAAACCAAAAAGAAATGAATTTGTAACAAAATAGTTAAGTTTTTGGTAAAAAAAAAATTTTTCATCAATGTTGCAGTTCATTATTCAACCAAAGAAACAAATTTTTAATTAAAATGATAAATCTTTATTTAAATGAATAATTTTCAACAAAAGAGTTTATTTCAAACCTCAAACTTAAATTTTCATATTAAATAATGAATATTTAACTGACATACTTAAATATTTAACAAAAAAAAAAATTAAACAATGAAATTAAGTTTTGAAGCAAAAAATTATTTTCTACCAAAAACAGTCGATTAATACCAAAAAAGTAGTTTTTTAAAAACGAAATACGTGAATTTTCAAAAGAATCAATAAATTTTTAATTAACAAAGACAAATTTACATCCAAATTGTTAAATTTGAAACTAGAAAAGGTCAATTTTCAATTTAAAGTGGAACGGTTACATTTTCAGTTGAAAAAATTAACTCTCAGACAAACTGTTAAAGCGACTAAAATAATGAATTTTTAAAAAAATAGTTTAATTTTTGAATACAAAATATAAATTTTTTACCAAATTCTCCAATTTTTATCAAAAAAAGATCAAAGTCCAACCAAAAAAATGAACTTTCAATTAAAATGATGGATTTTCAATAAAAAATTAATTTTGAACGAACGAGTTTATTTTTTAACCAGTTAAATTTTTTTCTAACCTTAAACATAAATTTTTAATTAAAATAATAAATATTTAACTGAAATAGTTCAATTTTCAATCAAAAAGAAGATTTTTTAAATAAGGAGCTTAACTTTCAAAGAAAACACTCATTTCTACCAAAAATGTCGATTTTTTAACAACATTGGTAAATTGTCAATGCAATAAATGAATTTTCAATTTAAAAAGATAAATTTATATTAAAATTTTTAAATTTTGAACTATAAAACTAGATAAGTTAAATTTTTAGATAAAAAATTGATTTACAACAAACAGATATCATTTTTAAAAAGTGATGAATTTTTAATTAAAATGATGAATCTTCATTAAAATAACTAATTTTCAACAAAAGACTTTATTTTTTTGACTAGTAAATTTATGATGAACCTCAAAGGTAAATTTTCAAATAAAATAATAAATATTTAACTGGAATACTTAAATATATAAACAAAAAGAAAAAAATTATTTCCTACCAAAGAAAGTCGATTTACTACCACAAATATAATTTTTTAAAAACGAAATACGTAAATTGTCTAAGAAATTAATGAATTTTTAATTAAAAAAGACAAATTTACATCCAAAGTGTTAAATTTAAAACTAGAAAAGGTCAATTTTTAATTCCAAGTGGAACGCTTACATTTTTAGTTGAAAAAATTAACTCTCAGCCAAACTGATGAATTTTTGAAAAAAAGTTAAATTTTTTAATACAAAACTTAAATTTTCAACCAATTTCTCCAATTAGCATCAAAAAAAGATCATTGTTCAACCAAAAATAGAATAGTTGAAATTTCCTGTTACAAATTTAACTCTTAACAAAAAAATCAAATTTTTAGGAAAATAGTAAAATTTTCGATAAAAAATCTATTTCATCTAAAGTAAGAACAAGTTTGCAATCAAATATCTCATATTTTAATCAAAGAAATGAATTTTCAATAAAAATGACGGTTTTTCAATTAAAAATTTAATTTGAACGGACGAGTTTATTTTTTAACTAATTAAAATTTTTTGTAACCTTAAATATTAATTTTCAACTAAAATGATAAATATTTAACTGAAATAGTTAAATGTTCAGTCAATAGGAAGAATTTTTTAAAAAGGAAATTAACTTTCAAAGAAAAAACTCATTTCTACGGAGAATGTAGATTTTTTAACAACATAGGTGAATTTTCAACACAAGAAATGAATTTTCAATTAAAAAAAATAAACTCACATCCAAATTGTTAAATTTTTAATTAGAAAAGGTAAATTTTTCAACCGAAATAATTATTTTTTTCTACTAGATGAGTTAAATTTTTAGTTAAAAAATCGATTTAAAAACAACAGATGAATTTTTAATTAAAATGATGAATCATTAAACAAAATAATAAATTTTTAATATAAGAGTTCGGCTTTCAACCAAAAAATCGAGCAAAAAGGGTAATTTTTTAACGGAAAATTAAAAGAAAAATATATTATAATTTAGACTTTAAAAAGGGATTTTTTAAACTCCTGTCTTCTAAATCCCAGTTTTAATTTTTAAAAAAAATTCCTGTTCTCTAAAAAACGATAATTGCAACTATATAAATAAAGTAGAAGGCACTTTTCTAAATTGACAAAAATTACGAAAATAATGAAAACATGAATTTGTCTATGATCAGGAGTAAATTTCTGGATTTTTAGTTCAATTTCCAGGCATTTCCTGGGGTTTCTCCCGGTCAATATAATTCCCGGTTATTCCCCATATTGAATAAATATTTCCTTTGTTTGAATTTTCCATGCAAAACCTGGACATGTTTGAAGTATTAGATTTTTCATAAAAATCAATATCAAGATTTTTCATCTGTCCTGAGATAGTTTTAAACGGTAATTTTAGACTTTAAAACACTATTTAAAAGATGGCGGTCTTGCGGACTTCACCTTAAAAAATCACTATTGGATAAAATGGCTCCCGACCAGGAACATTTGAGACATTGCATTCTTTTTGTATTTGAATTCAAAAATCATTATTCTGAAATATTTGGGTCTTTTTGAGTTTTTACACATTTTATGTGTCAATGCACCTTCTCCATAATCAGATAAAATGATTTTGGTCGCCTCAGATGTATTTTTTTGTTTAATTGGATAGAAAAAAGAAAGCAGTGTTTTAAATGTTTCTTGGCACCATCGTATTCAGTAATGCTTTTTGAGGTAAGGTCCGCAAGACCGCCACCTATTGTAACGTCTTTTAGAATTTAAGGTTAGCTTTTTAAAATCGCTACAGGGCGGGAAAAAACCCAAGTTGGATTTCAGTTTAAAAAATGTAATAATCTAAGGAAATCAAGCGACTTTGGTACAGACCTAGATTTTTTTCTATTTCGAACAGTCCAAGGTTCAAAAGCATATTTAAATTAATAATTTTTTTTTATCAAATACAAAATCGAGTGTATGTAAATATCATTATAAATCAAAATAGTTTCAATATTTACAATTACTTCCATCTAATTTGCGAAACAATATTGATAATTCGCAGATTTAATTTTCACTCTGGACTGTGCGATATAATATTATTAAATTTCTTCGCAATTATTGGCTCTACAAATTATTGAGGTGCCTTTACTTTGATCTCTTCTAACTATTGGATAAACCTGATTTTTTCTAGTCCTGAGATAGTTTTAAAGGGTGAACATTGAGGTATAAAAAACAATTTTATAGATGGCGGCTCTGCGGACTGAACCCTAAAAATCATTATTGAATACAATAGCGTCTGAAAATGAACATTTGAGACACTGCATTCTTTTTGTATTCGAATTCGAAAATGACCATTGTGAAATATTTAAAATAACTTTTTACATATTTTATATGTCACCACAACTTCTCCGAAGGCTGACCAAATAATTGCGGTCGCCTCAGCTGTATTATTTTCAATTGGAAAGCAAAAAGAATGCTGTTTCTCAAATGTTCATAATTGGACACGATTGTAGTCAATGATGCTTTTCAGGAAAAGTCCGCAAGGCCGCCACAATGTAATGTGTTTTAAAGCTAAATGATTGCCTTTGAAAACTTGACAGGCGAGGAATTTCAAATTTGATTTCGATTTAAAAATTGTAATAATCTGAGGAAATCAAGCAAATTTGGTGTAGACTTAGATTTTTTTCTATTTCGAAAAATTCAATGTTTCCAAGAATATTAAAAATTAATAATTTAATATCATTAAACTCAAAATCGACTGTAACTAAATTCCGTAATACATTAAAATAGTTTTAATATTCAAATTGATTTCAAACTCAATTGTGAAATAATATTGTCCATTCACAGATTTAATTTTCCCTCTGGACTGTGCAATTATAATCTTATTAAAGTACGAGACAAAGGTAATATAAATGCTTATAGTGACGGAATTCATTGAGGGGGACATCAATTTTGCGAGAAATGTTAACATTGTGAGTAATAATATTATAGTAAACGTTTAATACATAAACAGTAAATATAATCACTGTTTTAATTGAGAAAATCAATACTCGCTTCGAAATTTAATGCTGATTGCTTTAATGGAAAATCTTTAACCCGAGAAAATTTCAGGAAATTATTTTTTAATTTATGCATACACAATTCTTTTAAAGAGAAGAGAATGAATCATAATTCGAAATACTATTTATTATTTTAATTTTTTTCTTATGTAATATTTTAGAAAAAAGTTCATTTTCAACTACAAAGTTGTATTTTTCAAACGAATTTTCTACCAAAACGACCAATATGCTACTCTATAGTTACATTTCCTAACAAGAAATTGAATTTTCCACTAAGATGATGAATTTTCAAAAACAAAATATGAATTTTTAACAAAGCAGTTTATCCTTAACCAAGATGTTGAATTTTCATTTAAAAATATTCTTAGAAAGAAATTTAATAGTATATATTTCATTAAAAAAAAGATTTGATCTTTAAATCAAAAACAGGCAAACATCTAAAAAAGATGAAATTGTAACAAAATAGTTAAATCCTCAAGCAATACAGAAAATTTTCTAACTCAACTGTTTCTACAAAATAAAAATTTTGAATAAGTATTTATTTTAAAATTAAATTGGTTTTTAAGGTTTTATGCGTATACTTTTCCTAGATTTCTTGAGAAAATTCAAAAAAACAATTTTAATTTCAAATTTATCGAAAAAGTATCTAAAAAAATTTTAAGAAGTTTTTATATTCTACAGGATTTTACAAAATTTTTAAATAATTTCGATTCAGTTTAAAACACATTTCGAACCTGTAGAAGTTTGGAAGAAACATAAAAATATTTCATAAATTTTTGGAAAACCTTTAGTTTTAAAATATTTATAATGTCTTTAAAATGTCTAAAATTCCTTAATATCTTTCAAACTGACCTTAATTATTTCAAAATTTAATTAAAAACTAATTAATTATTTTAAAAAATCTTGCAAAATTAAAAAAACTGCCTTAAAGTCTTCCACATTATTTTTTGGAAATTTTGGAAATATTTTTTAAAGAATAAACACTTTGAAACTATTCTTTTAGAATTAATTACTCAAAATTAAATATAAGTTCTTCCAAGAATAGTAAGGAAATTTTATTGTTAAATGAACCCCTTTCGAAATTTTTAAAAAAGTTCTTACATTTATTTTTAGAGATGTTATACATTTTTTAAATGTGTAAAAACTTTTAAAGTATTATTTTTAACTATTCTAATGTAACTATTATCTTAAAATTATATATAAATACTGATTAATTTTTTTTAAAGCGTCCAATTTTTTTGGAAATGACTCGAGTTTTTGCTAAAATTAAAAAAAAAATTAGTTTATAAAATTACCTTAAATTATTGTAGATGTTTGTAAATCTTATGAATATTTTAAAATTTGCTTTAAAAATTTATTTTTCAGGATAAAAAATCAAATAAAAGTTGCCCATCAATCTTAGGAAATTTTTTTTTACTTTTTTAAATCTTTCAAAATTCTTAAAAAGTTTCTAAATTTTTCGTTCGCAACATTTAAAAATCTATATTTTACATTAAATTATTTTAAAAATTTTAAATTTAAATCCTTTTCAATTTTCTCTTAAAATTAATTTTCAAAATTAAAAAATAATTTGAAATTTTTCCTGGAATCTTGAGACAAAATTTTGTGTTCTCTTGGAATCTTCAGAAATTCTTAAAAATCTTCTTTTTTTAAATGTTTGAAAATCCGAATTTTTTTTTTATATTCTTTTAAATCTAAAGATTTGAACTATCCTAATATGTACTGATAGACAAAATACATAAAACCTCATTTAATTTAGGGAAGTGGTTATGGAAAATATCTTTTCGTAATTTTTAGGGTTTCGTAGTCCCGGGACAGAAAACCTTCTAGTTTCGGTTGCGCGTACGACCATTTATCCTACATTTTTCGCCAGAGGGGAAGAGAAGTAGGGAAAAAATGTGATAAGAAAATAAACAAAAGGAAGGGGAGTGACAGGAGGGGAAGTAGGAAAAGTAAAGCGATCGATGGAGGGGAAGTAGAGGAAGCAGTGGGAGTGAGCGGAGGGGAATTAGGCAAAGTGATGAGTTGGTAAGTAGGGGAGGTGTGGGTATGAGAAGTAGAGAGAGTAAGAGAAAGCTATTAAGAGAAATTAAGCAGAGTGTGATGAGGGGAATTAGGAAAAGTAACGAGAGTAGGGGAAGTGGAGGGCAAGTGATAAGTGTGTAAGTAGGGGAGGTGAGGTATGCAAAAGGACAACGAATAAGTGAATATTATAAGGGAAGGTAATTGTGGAAGAGGGGAAGTGGATGTGTTGGAAGTGAGGGAGGGGAAAGTAATAGAATTGAGGATAAGGTGAGTAATGGGTTGAGAGATGGGTTGATAAGAAATTATGGGAGCCTAAATATAGGAAGGGCAAAGTAGGGTAATTAATTAGGATAACAGAAAGTTTAGGAGAAGGGGTTATGAATGCTAGTATGGGAGGGTGTGTAGGCGCGAAGTGGGAGTATAAGAAGTGAAGGAGAGTGTTAGGAGTGGAAGTAAGAAAGAAAAAAAGAAAGAAGGTATGATGAAAGTGAAGTAGAAAAAGTGATTATTGACTAATAAGAAGGAGTGAGGGGAGGTAATTATGAGAAGGTGTAGTAGGGTAGGGAAAGTGGAAGTGCTGAAAGTGAGTAGATAGAAATTAGTGAATGTGAGATAGCTTAAGTAGGGGAGGGGCTGAGATGGAATGATGGGAGCGTAAATAGGGAAGGTGGAAGTAAGCTTGTGGCTTATAAGGGAGGGCGTCGAAATAAGAGGAAGTGTATTGGAAAGGTTTATATTAGGGGAAGTACGCGCAGAGGGAGAGTAGAAGAAGTGACAAGAATGGTGGTGAGAAGCAAGCGGAAGTAGTTGAAAGAATGATAATATAAGTTCGGATAGGATCTAATAGGGCAGAATAGGTGAGAGGAGATAGGAAGGGGGGGGGGGTAGGAGGAGAGGCAAGATTATAAACTATATAAGGCATAATCAATATAAATTATAAACTTTAAATAAACTATAAAAAGAAGTAGTGAAATACGTAAAAATATATCGATAAATTTGGGAATAAGGCGACTAGTAAGTAATGTATTCTTATTTGAGCTTGGAAAGAGAACATGTCAGGAAAGAGCAATACAGGATGCACGTTTTATTAGAACAAAGTATATTAGCATGCATTCTTTGCATTCCTCGTTAAGTTGGAATTTCCGTTTGTTGCGTTACTCCGAGTTGCGACTTAAATGTAACACGCACAGCTATAACTTCCAATGAGGCATACCAGCATAGATCGTAAACTGAAATTAATCGAGTTAAGTACCAGGTTTTCGCGGGTAGGGTTGCACGCATGCTCCATGCCCTCCGCCCCCAGCCCCAGACTATCGAGGACTTTGCCCCAAGGAATAATAAATTTAGTCTGTCTGCTCCTCTCTATCCCTCACCCAATCTCTTCCTATTCTTCTTTCTCATTTTCTCCTCCCTCCCTCCTGTAACGCTCTCGCTCTCTCTCTCTCTCTCTCTCTCTCTCTTACACACACTCACTGAGTCACTCACTTACTTACTCTCACTTTCTTCAATTCGATGCCCCCAACATTAAATCGAGGGGTGCTGATCCTCCAGATGGACATTTTGATATTTATGTCTGAGTATCGAGAAATTTTCTTTGTTCTCACTGAAGAAAGTGATAACTTGGTGGTCGGTTGCTTTTAATTTATGTCGTCTATAAGAATTTACGTGGCTTTTTGTTTTATCCCAAAAATTAATTCTAGACTTCACAGCCAGGGTGTGTAGTGGTCGTACAATAGGATAACAAAATTTTCTGGACAAATCAGTCTAGAGCTTACAATTGTGATCGAATTTATGTATTAAAAAAATGAAAGCTAACTAAATTTTAAAGAGATTTATGAGAGGCGATTTTGATTTTTTTGTCAATAAGTTTTTGAAAAAAGGATCGTACGTGTCCTAAATAATGCCCATTTATACATAAGTTTCGAGCCGGGTCAGATGAAAATAAATATGTTTTGTTTCGAATTTATATTTTTATCAAAAATAGTTTTATATGTGAATTGTTTTATTTTTAAATTTTGATTACGTTAGAAAAATAAATGTTCTAATAAAAGTTTAATTAAAATTGAAAAATCCTAAATAAGATAAAAATCAAATTTAAAATCCTAATTAACGTCCAATAATCAAGTTAATGAGCAGAATTTCCTGAAAATAAAATCAAGAATCCAACGACTAAATTTGGAAAATCAGCATAAAATGTTCTCATTCCAATCTGAAAAAAATCATCTTCTTCCCTAAAAAAAGGAAAAGAAAAAGAATTTATACCATGGAGAAATCTCCCCTCTTAAAAAAAAATTCTCATCCATAAATAATATTTTTCCAGAGGTATGTCCTTTCTGAACAAAAAAGTTTAGGATGGTTTATTAACTTACGTGGGAATAATAAATATGAAATAGAATTATTTGAAATTTTTAAAGAATTTTCAAAGAATTTTTATGCACATTATTTCAGTCTAGTGAAATATTTAGTTGATATAATTTAATAAAATATATTTAGAAACATTATGTGACCAAATAAAGTTATGATATGTAGATATTTATAAATTTTATAATTAATAAAAAAAAATTCCTAATTTTATGAGTACCGAAATATTGATACTAAATGAATTCATTATGATGGGACTTTTTGATTGATGATATAACAGGCCTATGGGACTCAATGAAAATTATGATATATAAATATTTATTGATGTGTTTAACAATTACAAAAGAAAAAAATCCACAGTTTTTGAAATGCACCTGCATTTTAAATATAAAATTTATTATTTTTTTATTAAATAAATCTATTGTACTATATAAAACCTTCTGTAGCAATGAACAGGAAAATAATATGTAATAACAATGAATAGTAAATTAGGCTATAATTTGGAAAAATGATGAATTTTTTATATAAAAAGAGAGCTTTCAATAAAAAAGTTAAATTATCGAACAAAAAAATGACTATTTAAACAAAATAGCAGAATTTTCTACCTATCAAGATGACTTTTCAATCAAACATGGTTGAATTTTAAACCCAAAAAGATGAATTTCAAGCCAAATAGTTAGATTAAAAAAAATCAGCAAAATAACAGAACCACATGGTTAAATTTTTAACCAAATAGTTCCATTTTCAACCAAAAAATTTTTCTTTCGACCAAATAGATTGATTTTTAAACAAAAATATTAAACTTCTAACAAAAACAATGGCATTTTGCAAAAATAGTGGAATTTTCAACAAAATAGTTGAATCTTTAATTAAATATTTGAATTGACAACCTAAAAAGATGTATTTTCAAGCATAAAGATTCATTTTTTAATAGAGTAATAAGCCTTTAAAAAAATGTTTTTAAGTGTTGAAAAAAGCAGTTAAATTAAATAAAAAATATAAATTTTCAACAAGATAAACACTCTAAAAAAAGAAAAAAAAAATTAAAAAGAATTAAAAAGAAAGACATTCTAGCAAGAAAGAAAAAACTGCAACCAAATCATTAAAATTTTCAATCTAAAAATGAAAAGATTCTTCAAAATAGTTCAATTTTTAAACAAACAGATAAATTTTCAACTAACATAATAAATCATCATGGAATTAGTTTAAATTTTAATTAACAAGTTTCATTTTTTGTACGAGAAGAATTATTTTATACCCAAAAAGACAAATTTTCAACATGAATTTAAAACAAAATTGTTGTATTTTAAACTAAATGCGATTCATTTTCAACAAAAAATGTAATAGGTAAGCTTGCAATAAAAAATTTATTTTTAAGTAAAAGAAAAAAGATCAATATGATAGTTTCATTTTCTGCCAATAAAAAAATCTAGACAATTTGGTTTAACTTTGAATCAACTAGTTGAATTTTCAACAAGAAATAGGACTTTTTAACAAAATAGTTAAATTTTCAATGGAAGAGATGGGTTTTTAAATAATAAAATTAATTATGAACAAAACAGTTTAAACGTAAACCAATTCGCTTTTTTTAATAAAGAATAATTTTCTATAATAAAGAAACGAATTTTTAACATCAATTTTAAAGAAAATCAGTTGCATTTCAAACTGAAAACGATCCTTTTTTAACAGAAAATTAAATACGGAAACTTAAAGTTAAAGAAATTAATTTGTAACAGAAAAAAGCGGATTATCAATAAAATAGTGATATCTTCAATTGATAAAGCAAATTTTTGATAAACTAGTTTAACTTTCTATGTACAAATTAAATTTTCAACCAAAAAATATTATTTTTAAACAAAATAGTTAAATTCTCAACCAAATAGGAAAACTTTTGAATAAAAGAGATAAAAAAAACAGAAAAATATTATATCAGACTCTTTAAATTAAAAGAATCAGTTTAAAATATTTTTTTTTGATTTTCTCACTGGTTTTTATTTATTCAGTTCGTATTTAATTTAAAAAAGGTGTCATAAAAATTCTCGTTGCAGTAACTCTTATTTCGAAAAATTTAAAGTCCACCAAAAATTGGCAAAAATTCGTGAAGAAACCACTGCGATTGGTCAAAAAAATAATTTGCGTTACATTCTCTAATTTTTACTAATTTTAACAGAACAAACTGAAGGTTCAAAACGTTGGAGGTAATCAGTAAATCAGAATACTCAGAAGGCGGATAAAATAAACTGAGCTAAAGTTTTTTTGTGTGTTGGAGAACTGCAAATTTTTCCTGAATGAAAAAATTCGGCATTGCGATTAGCCACCAATGTAACTGGATGTTTACTGGATGTTAGTATAGCCGGGAACCAAAAAAAAGAGAAAAAAAGAGAAGTAGAGGAAAGAGTATGCTATGAGACTATAATTGACACAAGGTGGAATCCAAACCACCAGAACCTCAGTACCCTCCTCGAAAGATGTTCCTCGTCAATTTGGATGTGTTCAGTGTTGTTAGCAGAGAATTCCAAAATTCTTTGGTTGTTCTTGCGTTTTGGGATTATTAGCAGCCTGATAGTATGGGATTCAAGTTGCCACATCAGAAGGGCTGCTCTAATTAGATACAACACATCGATGTACGATTGAATTGGTATATGCAGGAGAACCAATTAACTTGCATTAAATGTCATACATGCCTGGTTTAGACATGTGGCTTAAGCCAGACCGCACAATAAGATTAACATAATCCACAAACGCACACACACACACACAGGCACACGCACACACACGCACACACACGCACACCATCTTCAAATGATATTGACTAGAGAATCAATTCCCAAGTCCGAGGCTTAGCCAGACTTGGAAAACGACTATTCTCAGCATCAATGCTAAACTGACGTCGACGTCTCGAACAGGTGTTCAAGTATCGATTAACCAAAGTCAATATTGCGTCTGAAATTCCACTAGTGCTTCTCAAGACACACTGAAGCTATTTTCAGTGATTTTTTACTCCCCCCACCCTCTAGTGAGAATTTCTGACCACTCAGTTTTTCAGAGGGCGAGAGACGGATGCGACTCTCACCTCGGAAGAATCGCAGTGCGCGAGTACTCAGTCGAGTATATTGCGCAATAATAGGCATTCTAACTGGAAACCGTTCAGGCGGCTTTGACTGAAACTATCAATCGAACAGTAAACAATGAACTTTCTTGAAATGAAATTAATGGTTAATTCTATCATTTTAATTCACTGGTATAAGCAGTAACGCTATTTTATTTAAGTCACTTACTGGTTTACACAGTAAAGATAGAAAAATTACTGGTTAACTAGTGATACTTGAAAGTACTGATTGAACCAGTGACAATTTAACTGGTTCAGTTTAAAAGAGAGTTAAAATATTTGATACAAGTGTGAGAATATCGAGAATATCGAGTCTGATTCATTCGGATATTTACTGAAGAATCTTTCTTGGTTAGAAATTTAATATTTTTGGTTTGAAAGCGGAATTGTTTGGTTGAAAATAAATTTGGCTTGTTTGAAAAACTCAACTGTTTAATTGTAAATAAAATTTAATATTTGTAAATTGAATATTAATTTTCAAACAAAAAATTAACTGCTTTACTTATGTTTAAATTTGGTATTTTCTTGTAGAAATTAGGTAGGAAATTAAATGTTAAGATTAAAAATAAATGTTCTTAAATGAAGATATAACTATTTTATTTTTGTTTGTAAATTAATTTTTCTTATTAGCAAAATTCTAATATATGGTTGAAAATTCATATACATTTTTAAACATTTGAATTGTTCAATATGTTCGACAATAATTTAATATTTTTTGGTTAAAAGTACAAATATTTGGTTGAAAATGAATCTGTCTTGATCGGAATTTCAACTATTTAAGTGTAAAAAAAAATATATTTTTTGAAATTGAAAATAAACTTCCGAACAGAATTTAACTATTTTATTTATGTTTAAAATTGATGTTTTATTGTTGTTCAGAAATTTAGTAGCCAATTAATTGGTTTATTTTAAGTATAAATGATTTTAAATAAAAATTTAACTATTTTATTTTTTTAAATTGATCTTTTTTATTAGAAAAATTCAACTGTTTGTCTGAAAATTCATATAAATTGTTAAATATATAAATTCTTGAGTAGAGAATTAATTTTCTTGGTTAAGAATTCAGACCTAAAAATGTATCTGATTCTTTGAGAATTCGTTTTTTTTTTGTTTATATGGTTCTATATTTTATTTTTCTGTATTTTGAAACTCTTTTGTTGGAAATGCAATTTTTTGTTAAAATTCCTTTTTTTTTTAAAAAAGATCATCTTTGTGTCTTAAAGATTTAACATATAATATTAATTTTTTTTTTATTTTTTTACAGAAAAATATTTTTCGGTTAAAAATTCGTCTATTTGATGTAAAAATTCACCTTGTTTGATAATAACTTAATATTTTTTTGGTTAAAAGCAAAATTATTTGGTTGAAAATGAATCTATCTTAATCGGATATTCAACTATTTAATTGTAAACAAAATTTTTTGGAAATTGAAAATTAATTTTCGAACAGAAAGTTAACTATTATATTTATGTGTAAAATTTATATTTTGTTGTTGTTTAGAAATTTAGTAGCAAATTGATTGTTTATCTCGAGAATTAATGTTTTTAAATAAAAACTTAACTTTTTTATTTTTTTAAATTGATCTTTTTTTTAGAAAAATTCAAGTGTTGGCTGAAAATTCATATAAATTGTTAAATATTCATTTTTTGAGTATTCGTTTTTTATTTGGTTTTTTATTTTTAATTTCTTTTGTTAAAAATGCAATTTTTTGGTTGAAAATTCAACCCTTTTGCAAAAAGATCGTGTATTTTGCTTGAAAATTCAACATTTTGAATGCATTTTTTTTCTTAATTTACTGAAAAATCTATCTTGGTTGAAAATCACTTTTTTTGTAGAAAATGCAATGATGGTCGAATATTAAATTATTTTTTTAAAAAATCCTGTTTTCGGCTTAAAAATTCAACATTTTGAATAAAATTTTATTTATTTATTTACTAAAAAATGTTTCTTTTATCATTTGATATAAAACTTTACCTCCTTCGGTAGCAATTCAATATTTTTTGGTTGAAAATACAATTGTTTGCATGAAAATGAATTTGTTTTGTTCCAAAATGTAACTATTTTATGGTAAATAAAAAATTAAATTTTGCAAATAGAAAATTAGTTTTTTGAAATAATATTCAATGGATTGAAAATATGCATAACATGTTAAAATTTTATAATTTTTGGTAGAAAATACAATTAGTTGTTCGAAAATTCAACTGTTTTGCATTTAGGATCGTATGTTTGCCTTGAAATTTCTACATTTTGAATTCTTTTTTTTCTTAATTTACTAAAAAAAATTCTTGTTTGAAAATTCATCTCTTTAAAATTAAACTTAATCTCTTTAGTATAAATTTAAATTTTTGTTTTAATATAAAACTTTTTGGTTGAAAATTAATCTGTTTTGGCTGAAAATTGAACTATTGATTTCTGAATTCATTTTCTTGTTGAAAATCTATATTTTTGGGTTGAAAATTAAAATGTTTTGTAGCAAATTAACCTTTTTGCCTAGAAATTTCAACATTGTACTAGAGAATTTACATATTTATTTGAGAAAATTATTTATTTAAAAATTTAACTATTTCGTAGAAAAAAAACTTTTTCATTAAAAAATTGTATTTTTGACTTGACCTCGATTGCTTTTAATTCATTTGGATTGTAAATTTACTTCTGATCAATTTTATAAAACAAAAATAAAGTAGTTATATTTTTATTTGAAAAAATTAATTTTCAATATAAACAATTAATTTTTTACTTAATTTCTGAACAAAAAATATAAATTTTAAACTTTAATGAAAATGTTAACTTTCTGTTTAAACATTAATTTTCAATTTAAAAAATTATTTTTTGTTTACAACCAAATACTTGAATTTCCAAACAAGACAGACTCATTTTCAACCAAACAATTGTACTTTCAACCAAAAAGTATTAAATTTATACCAAAAACGGTGAATTTTCATATAAAAAACATTAATTTTTAAACAATAAAGATTCTTTAGTAAATATTCGAATAAATCAGAATCAATCCGGATCCGGATTGATTCTGATTTAATCGTATTGAAAATTTACTTTGGATTCATCCGGATCGTTTCAGATAGAAGTTTTTGATTGAATCGGATTGAAGTCAAAATTTTTTCGGATTCGTTCAGATTAATTTGCATTGCCTTGAATTTTTAATTTTTCTACTTAAAAAGCTGTATTTGGAAACAAAGATAAAACCGTTAAATTTTTATTTAAAAACATTAATCTGCAATCTTACCTTTCGGATAGAAGTTTTTTGATTTAATCGGAATTGAGCCTGATTAATTTTCAACGTTTTTCAAAAAATCTGATTCAAAATTTTTTTAGAATTGGTTTGTATTGATTCGCATTGGCTTGAGCTTTGAGTTATTGTACTAAAACGATAAATTTGTAAACAAAAATAAAATACTTACATTTTTATTTAAAAGCATTAATTTTCAATAAGAACAATTAATTTTCTATATAATTTATAAACAATAAATATGAATTTTAAACATAAATAAAATAGTTAACTTTCTGTTTAAAAATAAGTTTCCAACCAAGAAAGATTCTTCAGTAAATATCCGAATGAATCTGAATCAATCATATTAAAAATTTACTTTGTATTCGTGCGGATTCTTTCGGATAGAAGTCACGGATTGAATCTGATAGAGTTGAATTCATTTTCAAGCGTTTTTCCAAAAACGAGATTCAATATTTTTTTCGGATTGGTTCAGATTAATTCGCATTGCCTTGAATTTTTAATTTTTCTACTTAAAAAGCTCAATTTTGAAACAAAAATAAAATAGTTTAATTTTTATTTAAAAATTAATTTTCAATCTAAACAATTATTTTCTATTCAATTTATAAACAAAAATTTCAATTTTCATCATAAATAAAAAATATAAATTTCTGTTTAAAAATTAATTCATTTTCAAGCAAAAAATGTTAATTGGAACCAAAAAATATTAAATTTATATCAAAAGAGATGAATTTTCATATCAAAAAGACAAATCAATCTGGACCCGGATTGATTCTGATTCATTCGAATTAAAAATTTACTTTGATTTCGTGCGCATTATTTCGGATAGAAGTCTCGGATTAAATCTGATAGAGTCGAATTCATTTTCCAACTTTTTTCCAAAAACGAGATTAAAATTTTTTCTAATTGGTTCGGATTGATTCGCATTGACTTGAGTTTTGAATGTTCCTACTAAGAAGATAAATTTTTAAACAAAAATATAAGGTAAATTTTTATTTAAAAACATTATTTTTCAATCTAAATAATTAATTTTCTATTTAATTTATGAACAAAAAATATCAATCTTAAACCTAAATAAAGTAGTTAACTTCCGGTTTAAAAATAAACTTTCAATTAAAGAAAAATTCATTTTTGTTTACAAACAAATAGTTGAATTTCCAGCCAAGACACTCATTTTCAACCAAAAAATTGTAATTTCAACCAAAAAATATTTAACTTATATCAAAAGAGATAAATTTTCATATCAAAAAGATAAATTTCCAACCAAGAAATATTCTTCAGTAAATATTCGAATGAATCAGAATCAATCCGGATTCGGATTCGTGCGGATTATTGCAGATAGAAGTCTCGGATTGAATCTGATAGAGTCGAATATATTTTCAAGCGTTTTTCAAAAAACGAGATTCAATATTTTTTTCGGATTGGTTCAGATTAATTCGTATTGCCTTGAATTTTTAATTTTTCTACTTAAAAAGCTGAATTTTGAAACAAAAATAGAATAGTTTAATTTTTATTTAAAAAGTTAATTTTTAATACAAAAAATTAATTTTCTGTTTAATTTATAAACAAAAATATCAATCCTAAACCTGAATAAAATATTTAACTTTGTATTTAAAAATTAACTTTTAATTTAAAAAAAATTTGTTTGCAATCAAATAGCTAAATTTTCAAACAAGACAAACTTATTTTCAACCAAAAAAGTCATTCAACCAAAAAGTGTCATTTCTAACAAAAAATATTAAATTCATACCAAAAGAGGTGAATTTTCATCTCAAAAAGACGAATTTCCAACCAAAAAAGATTCTGCAGTAAATATGCGAATGAATCAGAACCAATCCTTATCCGTATTGAACATTTACTTTGGATTCGTGCGTATTAATTTGGATAGAAGTCTCGGATTAAATCTGAGTCGAATTCATTTTCAAGCGTTTTTACAAAAACGAGATTCAAATTTTTTTTCGAATTGGTTCGGATTGATTCGCATTGGCTTGAGTTTTGAATGTTCCTACTAAAAAGATAAATTTCTGAACAAAAATAAACGGTAAATTTTTATTTAAAAACTTTAATTTTATATTTGATTTATAAACCAAAAATATCAATTTTAAACATTCGTCAGTAAATATCCGAATAAATCAGAATTAATCGGATTGAATCTGACAGAGTCGAATTCATTTTCAAGTGATTTTCGAAAAACGAGATTCAAAATTTTCTTGAATTAGTTCGGATTGATTCACATTTTCTTGAGTTTTGAATGTTTCTACTAAAAAGATAAATTTCTAAAGAAAAATAAAATGTAAATTTTAATTTAAAAACATTAATTATCAACCCAAACAATTAATTTTTTATTTAATTTATAAACAAATAATATCAATTTTAAACCTTAATAAAATAGTTAACTTTCTGTTTAAAAATGAACTTTCAATTAAAGAAAAATTAATTTTTCTTTACAATCAAATATTTGAATTTACAAACAAAGCAAAAAGTATTAAATTTATACCAAAAAGGGTGATTGATTCTGTTTCATTCAGATTGCAAATTTACTTTGTATTCATGCAGATTCTTCCGGATAGAAGTCTCGGATTGGATCGGATTGAGTTGGATTCATTTTCAAGCGTTTTTCAAAAAAACGAAAATCACAACTTTTTTCAGATTGGTTCGGATTGATTCTAATTGACTCGTATACAAGTAAATTCTCGCCGGGGAAATTCCCGATTCGCCCACACTTGTCAATAGTGTGGTGTATCCGAGGCTTGGATATTATTATCGAAAAAGGACGAGTTAATCGCTGACGGAATGAAAACGTTGTCAAAAACGAATTATCGGAAAGTTTGATTTGCGAATGAATAGTTCGGCAATCAATGTCGCTGACCAACTCGAATTCATCAATTACGCTATCGTCATCGTCATTTGGGTCTCGATTCCCCGATTGAAGTTGGTGCAGTAGTCTTAATTTTTAATTCTCATCGCACAGGCTGACTTTGCTCTATACCTCTATGGAAACTGGCTGGTCGAGCGTTGTGTTTAATTGTACGGAAAAATGCTAAATTCGCATTTTCGCTCGCCGTCGACGACAAAGCCGAAAAAGGACAAGCAAAATAATGCAAATAGATTCAACGTGCAGCAGTCGTGTTGCAAATACGAAATCCGTCTATTTTCCCAGATAGCAAGATGATGACTGCATACATGTATTATGCTGTATGCAGTCTCTATGCCGTTGATGAGGGGCAAAGAATCCATTAATTATCTCTGGAATATACTGAATTTCAGAGACGAAGGTTTCACAGAACTTGCTACTAATTATCAGAGACACCTCGTATAATCATAATAACTAGAGAACATCACTACCTCACTATCTACGTGCCTTAAGTAATTCATATGCTACTCACTGTCAGTCTTCTCTGTCAATTTAATTCAAGGTTTGTATTCATCGACAATGCCTGAAGACGTGAGAATGATAACTGGATAAGGACCATCCATTAATTGCGTCACAAACTTGCTTACATTTTTACCCACCCCCGTCTACAGGCATTAAGTCGAAAAAATTTGTTTGGAACCCCGCTTATGTTAAATAATTTTCTTAAATATTTTTAAATAGGAGAGAGAGTAGGCATAAGTAAAATGTAAATATGGTAAATAGTAAATAAGTACAGGTATTACTCGCGGAGGCAGAGTATAACAATGCGAGGCAAAGCGAGGAAGTAGGCAAAGCGAGAAAGTAGGAAAAGCGAGAAAGTCGGCACACGCGAGAGAGGCAAGGCCTAGCGAGGAAGGTAAAGCGATAAGAGCGAGCGATATTAGAGATAAGGTGTGGATTGATGTTACTTTTTAAGGGTTACTTTTGAACTAATTCCGTAAAAATGGAATTGTAAGCAAGTTGATTTCCTAAGGCCAGCAGCCTGAAAAATAGACGTTTATCGATCTATTAAATACAATTAGTTACTCAGGAGATGTGCATATATTATTTTCAGTTTTTTGATGACACAGTAAACCAGATAGTTAAATTTGTTTGAATATATATTAATCTTGAACACAAAGAGAAGAAATAACTATAAAAAGTTGAATTTTCAATTAATCCAAAAAGGCAAATTTACTACAAAATAGTTCAATTTTTCACTCGAAAACATTAATTTTGAGAAAAATAGTTTATTTTTAAATAATTGTTTTAATTTTTATACAAAACATATTTATTTTAAACAAAAAATCGATTTTGTAATAAAAGCAATAAGGTTTAATTTCAAAAAGACGAATTTTCGAAGAAAAATAGATTTTTTAGTAAGTTAGAAAGCCAAACACGCGATCTTTTCACAAAACAGTTGATTCTTTAACGGCAGAAGTGAATTTTCTAGCAAAGATGATACATTTTTAACATGTTATGCATTTTTTCAATAGGTAAGTTTTCATAAAAAAAAATTTTATTTATAATTTATTAGTTGAATTTTTAAACAAAAAAGATTATTTTTAACCAAACTATTGTGCTTTCAACCGAAAAATATTAAATTATTACAAAAAAAAATTTTTATATCAAAAAGACAACATAACAAAAAAATCGATTTTGAATGATGGAGATGACTTTCTACTAAAAATGACGAATTCTGAACAAAATATACATGCATTATGATAATTTAATCTTTAACCAAAAAGATTAATTTTCAGCTAAAGAAGATGAATTTTGAACAAATTATATACATTTTCAAACATGTAGTTGAATTTTCTAACTAAAAAATATCAAATTTTAAACAAAAATTAAAAATGTACATTTTTATTTAAAAATCTTAACTTGAAGCCTAAAAATGTATTTTGTACCTAATTTCGGAAATTTTTTTTTTTAAACATAAATAAAATAGATAACTTTCTGTTTGGAAAAACTATTATTTTATGTTATATTGTTAAAAATTCGTTTTTTTTTTTTAGAAAATTAGTCTCGTTAGTTAGTTAGTATTGTTAATTTTTGGGGAACTAGTTCATTTGTTATGTTGAAAATTTAAATATTTTATAATAAATAATATAATAATAATAATAATAAATTCAGTTCAAAATTAATCTTTTGTTTTAAGATTTATCGTTTTAGTAAAAAATGAATTTCTTTGGTTAAAAACTTAACTATTTCATGACAAATTTTATATTACTCGAAAATTAATTATTTTAACTTAAAACCTTACGACAATTAACTACCGATATAAGAACCCCCGGTTTATGATATTTGTAGAATCAAAGACCGAGAAAAAATAGGTGCTCAGTCAAGCGTGGGAAACATCGTGAGGGTCGCTCTCTCCGCGCATTAGTTGGATCAGGTTGCGTCATGCGTCCAAACCCAACAGAAATGGTTTGAAAACTCTTTTACGGGATATTTGTCTTTTTGGTTTAAAAATTAAGCATTTCCAATAACGTTTTTTTCCTATTCACTGAAAAATTTTCTGATGAAAAAAAATACTTTTAAACATTAATAAAATAGTTATCTTTCTGTTTGGAAAAACTATTTCTTTAACCATTTATTTTATGTTATAATTATTCGGCTTTTTTCTACAAATTAGTATGGTTAGTTAGTATTGTTAATTTTTGCGGCAATAATTCATTTGTATTGTGCTAAATTAAAATATTTTTTTTAAATTCGTTTTTTGGGGACAAAAATTAGCTTTTCTAACTAAACCTTAAATTGTTCTATTTTTTCTTAATATTTTTTCTTGTTTGAGAACTCAATTCAAAATTATTATTTTATTTTAGGATTTATCGTTTTAGTGAAAAATGAATTTCTACGGTGAAAAATATAACTATTTCTTGGGAAATTTCATTTTAGTCGATAATTAAGTCTTTTAACTTAAAACCTTACTACAATTAACTACAATTAACTACCGATATAAGAACCACCGGTTTACGATATTTGTAGAATTGAAGACCAAGAGAAAATCGCTACTCAGTCAAGCGTGGCAAACATCGTGAGGGCCACTCTCTCGGCGCATTAGTTGGATCAGGTTGCGTCATGCGTCCAAAGCCAACAAAAATGGTTCAGAAATTCGTATTTCTGGGTTGAAAATTGTCTTTAAAAAAATTCATATTAGCGGTTTGAAAACTCAACTCTTTTGCAGGATATTCGTCTTTTTGGTTTAAAAATTAAGCATTTTAAATCAAGTTTTTTTTCCTATTCACTGACAAATTGTCTAATGCAAAACAAATTTGAATGTATTTTTGGACCATTCTGCTCTGGAATCCTTTTAGAAGTGTCCAAAAACCCTCATTTAGTAAAAGCGTGACCTGGCTGTATAAAACGTCTCAATTTGAACTCTAAAGAGTAACAGGATTCAAAACAAGTTTGCTTTCACGACCTGCTCAACCTACTTTCTTCTGGACAGTTTCTAGTGTCTCGCTTGTTGAATTAAGCGTTACCTGGTGCTCTTTACATCCACTGCAATTAGTGTACCTTTGCCTATGTACACGGTTCGCTCGAATGCAAGAAAAAAACGAGAAGCTTCTCGTAAATGAAGTCGCGGAAAGTGCCTTTGGTTAACACTCTGCTCTCGCAACCCACAACTTATACCAAACGTTCGTTTTCAATTAATAGCACCTTCTCAGGTAATGATTTTTCCTTTTATTACTCCCGGTTCCACTTAGCTCTTCAGGGAGTTGTTTGCAAAGGTGCGAAAAGTATCCTTTGCACAGAAAAGCGTGATACTTTATATAAAAATAGACTTGATTATAAAATAATAATTATACTTTTTTCATAGATTCAACTTCCGATATAAGACCGGTTTAGGGCGTGGCTTGGAGTGACCTTGAGTCTAAATCGGGTGATTTCAAACATAAAAAAGCAGGGCTGCACGAATAATTTTAGTTGTATTTGGACGAATGACGCAACCTGATGCAACTAATCTTCTGAGAGTGCTTGGCGTCTACCTTTTTTTTTATTTAAATAAAGTTATGATACAGATCCTTGAGAAAATACGAAGAGATTCTTGAAGATTTTAGATATGACAAATCAAAATTTGAAGAAAAATTTTAAGTTTCAACTAATTAGACGAATTAAAAAAAATAAATTTCATTAAAGAATGTCATAAAATCTATGTTCCAAACGAAAAAAATTTAATTTCAAATGAAAACAATTAAAGTCATCCAAA
>JAAAKG020142508.1:0-11593 GCA_010014905.2 Druon quercuslanigerum
CCCTCCCTACCGAGTGAGTCACGCCTACCCCGAAAGGGAAACGGCTTAATGGTGTAATAATAATAATAATAATTATTGAAGATTTCAATGATTTTAGCTGTGCTATTTCGCATTGAATATTCATAGTTTTAATGAAAAATTCATTTTTTAAATGGAAAATATGGAAGTAATATGGAAGTATTTTTTTTTTAGAAAATTAAAATATTTGGCTGAAAATTTATGTCATATGTCAAAAATTCATTTTTTGAAAAAGAAAATTAATGTTCTTGGATAAAACGATTCATTTTTTTGAGGGAAAATTCAACTATTATTTAAAACTATATTTCTTTTGTTCAAGAATTTAACTATTTCATTGGAAATTATTTTGTTGTTTTTTCAGATTAACTTATTTAAATGTTAAAAATTTTTAATATATCATTTTTTGTAAAAAATGGATATTTTATTTAAAAATTGATCTTTATTAGTCGAAAATTCAGTTATTTTATTCGAACTCATCGTATGGTAGATAATGCCTCTTTTTCGATAACTGCAAAGTTTGGGTTAAATATTTATCTATTTAGTGGAAAAATAATTTCTTTTGTAAATAAACTTTTATTATTCGTTAAAAATTCAAGTCTGAAACTGTGAGACCTAATTAGACTATTATTGATTGATTATTATTTATGTTTTATTTGAAACCTTAACTTTTTCATATTAAACATTTTGATTCTTTGTTTAAAAATTTGTCTATTATGTTGACAATTCGTCATTTCTGAAAAATTAATAATTCTTTTTCTTAGTGGAGAATACATTTTTTTAGGATAGTCTATTAAATCCATTTTTGATTCAAAATTAATATTTTTGATTGCAAACTGATATTCTTATTCAAACACAAACATTTTTATTAAAAATTGATCTTTGTTTAAAGATAATTTAGGAATTTGACGAAAAATTAATTTCTTTTGTTGGAAATTCCTCTTTTAAAAATTTTTTTATTCTTGTTAAAATTTCACCTTTTTGTTATAAAATTCAATAATTTGATCAAAAATTTATGATTTTTGGTTGCAAATTTTCAATTGTTTCATTGAAAGTTTCTTTTTTCCGTTGAGAATCAATTTTTTAATGGTGATCTATTTATTTAATTTTTGATTGAAAATTAATATTGTTCATTAAAAATTAATACTTTTGTTTGAAAATCGATATTTTAAATAAAAAATTAAATAATTAATTTAAAATTTATTTAATACAGGGAATTTCTCTTTTTGTTAAAAAATTTAAATCTTTCTTAAAAATATATATTTTTTAGTTGAGGATTATATATCATTTTTTTTAAAGTTCCTTTTTTTAGTTGAGAACTAATTGTTTAACGGATAATCTACTTATTTTATATTTTCACTCAAAATTAATAATTTTTACTGCAAATTGATATTTTTAATAAAAAATAAATAATTTTTTTTTTGAAAATTCATGTGTTATGTTAAAAGTTCCTCTTTTTCATAAAACATTAAAATTCTTGGTTAAAATTTCATATTATTTTCTTGAAAATTAAACTATTCCAGTTAATGGTTTATAATTTTACTTGAAAATGTCTTAACTAATTATTTAAATACATCATTTTTGAAAAAAATTTATGTTTTAAATTTTTAATTGATCTTTTATTTTGAAATTCAATTACTTTGTTAAAATTTTATCTTATTGGAACAAAATTTACCTTTATAGTTAAACATACAATTAGTTAGTAAAAAAATGATCTTTTTTTTTAAATTAACCATTTTTTAGAAAATCGGTATTTTTTGGGCTAAAATTGATCGATTTTTTTGTCGAAGATTTAATTCCTTAAATGCAAAATTAAAATATTTTGTTTTAAACTCGTGAATTATATTTGAAATTCCTCGTTTTTAGAAAATTAATCTTCGCGATTGAAAATTCACCTTCTTAGTCGAAAAATAAATTAAATTGAAATTTTAATTTGACCTTAATTTTTTGTAATTCGTTTACAATTTTCCTTGAAAATTAAAATTTTTGTTTAAATTCACTTTTTTTGTTTTGTTGGAAATTTATCTTTTTGGTCAAAATTCAGGTACTTGGTTGAAAGTTGAATCTTTTGGTTAAAAATTCATTTGTTCAAGGAGTAAAAATTTTGAATTAAAATTTAGATTCAAAATTCGTTTATTTTATTGTTGTAGAAAATAGCTTTTTCGATTTTCTTCTTTATAGTTTTCTTTAAAATCATGAATTCAAAAATCAATTTTGAATAACCTTTGTGAAAATTTAAATCCTAAATTTAATCAGCTTTATTTTCCAAAAAGAAATGTCCGAATCGGAAAAAAATTGTGGCCCCTGGGCTAATTTAAAAAAAATGCATTTTTTCCCCAATGTAGAAAACAAAATCATAAAGAGGTCTAGAAAAGGATAGGAAACAAAAAAAGGAGTGGAAGGAATAAGAAAGTAGCAGAGGTAACAAAGCAGATACAGGAAATGCGAAAAAGGAGGCTTAAAAAAAGATTCGATGAATGTGGATGTTTGATACGCTCGTATGACTAGTAATAGAGTATGAACAAAAGATATAGGAGATGTTACTGGAGTACATGAAAAAATGTAGAAATCGTCAGGCAGGCAAATAAATAGTAAAAGGTAATAAAATAAGAGTACATTTCTATAAAAAGAGGGATGCAAAGGCAGGATGGACAAGAATAGAAATATTTAGAAAAGGATAACAGAAAGGGCAGAGTGAGTGAGAATATAAACGATAAGAGCAAAAAAGTAGGGTAAAGGTTTTAGAGGAAGAATGATAACGTTATAATTTTATGAAAGAATTGGATGGGGATAGAGGAACGAATGTGTATAGGAAGGACTTAGTTGAGAAATTGTAAATAAAGAAAGCTAGTAGCAAGCTGTAGTAAAGGTTTCAGAGGAAAAATGATAAATTTAGGAGTTTATGAAAGAACCGATAAGAGATGGAGGCACTAATGTGTATAGGAAGGCTATAGTTAAAAAATTAGCGATTGAGGAAGCTAGCACGAGGATGTGATAAATGTTTTAGAGGAAGAATACAGTTATTTGGTTATGAAACAAAACCGGCATGAGATAGTGATAAGAATGAGTATATGAACAATCTAGTTCAGAAATAGAAGATATAGGAAGCTATAAAAAAGACGTAATAAAGGTTTTAAAGGAAGAATGATTATAGGAAGGATGTAGTTGAAGAATTGAAATTAAGGGAAGCTAGAAAGAGGTTTTGCAAAAGCTTATCGAGAAAGCGTGAATAAATTATGAGTTTATAAAAGAACCGAAGGCCGATAGAGGAACGAATAAGTATACTGAGTCTGTAGTTGAGAAAATAAATATAAAAGAAGCTAGCGGGAAGATATGTTATAGGTTTTAGAGAAAGCATGAGTATAGGAATGAGTATAGGAATAGAATGAACATAGGAAGGTCAAACTTAACAAATTAAAGATAAAGGTAGCTAGAAAGAGAAAAATGTTAGAGGTTTTAGAGAAAGAATGCAGTTAGTAGATTAGGAAATAAACCGGAGTGAGATAGCCGAACGAATGAGTATAGGAACAATCTAGTTGAGAAATCGAAGATATAGGAAGCTATAAAAAGGACGTGGTAAAGGTTTTAGAGAAAGCATGATTACAGGTAGGATGTAGTTGAAAAATTAAAATTAAAGGAAGCTAGCAAGAGGTTTTGGAAAAGGTTTTAGAGGAAGCGTGAATAAATTTTAAGTTTATAAAAGTACCGAAGGCCGATAGAGGGATGAATAAGTATAGGGAGGCTCTAGTTAAGAAATTAAAAATAAAAGAAGCTAGAAATAGGGTAATGGTAAAGGTTTTAAAGGAAGAATAATTATGGGAAGGATGTAGTTGAAGCATTGAAAATAAAGGAAGATAGCAAGAGGTTTTGGAAAAGGTTTTAGAGGAAGCGTGATTAAATTAGGAGTTTGTAAACGAACAGAAAGCCGATAGAGGAACGAATAAGTATAGGGAGGCTGTAGTTGAGATATTAAAGATAAGAGAAGCTAAAAAGAGGGTAATGGTAAAGGTTTTAGAGGAAGAATGATTACATTAGGAGTTTTTGAAAGAATCGGAGGAAGGTAGAGGAACGAACATGACAAAATGAAAGAGTGAATCTCAAAAATAAAACAAAAAGGATACGGAGCGTGCTCAACGAGATGTAAATCGATTCCTTTTGTCATTCTTCATTCGACATGGAGTCAAGTAGATGCCGAGGCTTCCGTTAGAATCGATCTCGATCGTTTCCAGATTGGGATCGAGCTACCAGGTATATAAAATTTGGCCTTTCGCCCCTTGCAACATTAGGACGAGGGCATTAGGGGAGATTAGTTAACCCGTGAAGTTGAAGATTATCTGAGATCGGAGATTCCGCTCCTTTTTTTTCCATTCACCCTCTCCTCGCATGAATCTCACAGGAACCGAGAATCGATCCCTCGGCCCCTTTATGCTAATGCAATGTTTATGCGTTGACAGTCTTTTGCTTCCGAGTGGGGAAAGTATGCAAATCCTTCTCAGTGAAAGATTGAATTTCATGTGGTGGCGCCTACCGTTTTGATGTTCTCCAATGTTCTCCAGTCCCTTGTGACCTATGCTAGCATGATATAAGAGACGAAAGGATAACCTTTTGGCACTTGCTGACCGGCTTTTGGGAACGAATTGGACTATTTTTTGTAGAGGGAGGGGGGGGGAGATAAAAAAATTGGCTACAAAAATCGAGGGATGAATTTGCAGCAAAAGTCTTTTCAATAAAAAAGATTTTTAAACCAAATAGATTTAATCAAAACAAAAAAAAATGAATCTTCCATTAATCTAATCAAACCAAAAAAGATTATTTTTAACTGAGAAGATTACTTTTCTATCAAGAAAGATGAATAATTATTCAGAAGGATTATTTTTAACAAAATAGTTGTATATTTTACAAAAAAAGATTTTAATTTTTAACGAAAATGTTTTAAGTAAATTTTAAAAATATTTAACCAAAAAGATTAATTGTTTACCATGAAAGACGAGTTTTAAACAAAATAAAAGCGAATTTTCAAATAATTCAGTTCAACAAAAAAAGATGAATTTCCAAAGAAATAGGTAAATTGTCAACTAAATTGATTATTTTTTTAAAAAAAGACGAATTTTCAGCAAAATACATTAAAAAATTATTTTTTGGAACAGTTTAATTTGCTACGTAATTGTTAAGTTAAAAAAAATGTCTTCCTAAAATATGATTTTTCTGCCAAAATATTAAAATTGCCTAAAAAAGTGTAACCAATTTTAAAAATAGTTTAATTCAATGAAAAAATAGAAATGTTTAAAAAAGTATTTAAATGAACTTTTAACCTGAAAGATAGATTTTTCTACTTTAAAAGAAGAATTTTTAATTCAAAAGTATACATTTTTAACAAGCTAGTTGAATTTTCAAACAAAAAATATTAATTGTTAGATCAAATAGTTGACATTTCTACAAAAAAAGAAGTTGTAAATAGTTTAATTACCCTAAAAAAATTATTTTTGCCCAAATATTTAACTTTTAAAAAAAGATGTGAATTTCAAAGAATATAATCATTGTTAACAAAGTAATTAAATTTCAAACCAATTAATTTTATCAAAAACTAAAAGGATGAGTTTTAAAAAAGAAGAATAATTTTCTAGAAAAATGGAAAATTTTCAAATCAAATTATTAAATTGAAAATTAAAGCAGTTCAGTTCTAAACCAAAAATGAAATAGTCAAATTTTTAGTTTAAAAAATTAATTTGCAGAAACAAAGAACGAATTTTTATTCAGAGACTTCAAAATAATTAAAATTTAGAATAACTATTTCAAATACTTAACAAATTACAAATTTATTATTCTAATAGTTAAATTTTCCACAAAAATATGAAAATAGAAGAAAAATGTTAATTTTATAGAAAATTATTGAATTTATAGCCAAATGTTTTTAATCACAAAATAGGATTTTTTCACCAAAATAAAATAACTTTTAATCATACTCTTTCATTTTTACCCGAAAAGAATAATTATCATCCAAAAACCTATTTTTTGATTAAATAGTTTAATTTGCTACCAAAAAGGACGAATTTTTAAATAGGTTAATTTGACCAAAAAATAATATTTTTAACTAAATATTAAAATTTAAAAAAAAATGTTAAGTCAAGTCGCAGCATTTGCAACGAAATAATTTAATTTACAACCAAGCGGTGAATTTCAAAGAAAAAATTAATTTTCATAAATTCATTAAAATTTCAATCAATTATATAAATTGTTAACTAAAAACAGCTCAGTTCTGAGCCAAAAATAAAATATTTAAATTTTTAGTCGAAAAAATTAAATTACAACAGAAGAAAAAATTTTTAGTTAGTTGACTTAAAAATAATTTAATTTTTAAACAAATAATTAAATTTTTAAACAAATAGTTGAATTTATTATCAGAATATTTAAATTTTTCACAAAAAATATTAAAATTTAATCAAAATATTGAGTTACAACTAGCTAGGGTAATTTTCTAGAAAATTGTTGACTTTTTAAACGTGAAAGACGTATTTTGAACAAGGAAAGTAATTTTTCAAAACCAAAATATAATTTTAGGTAAAATATGAATTTTTATCGACCGAAAAGATCAATTTTGACCGAATAGTTTAATTTTCTACGACAAATTTTTTAAACTGGTTTAATTGATTCACAGACATTACTTTTTAACTAAATCGTTAAATTTTAAATTTTAAAAATAATTTTTCCATCATAAAATATTATTTATTATAATCCGAAAGGATGAATTTTCAAAAAAAAAAAAATTATATTCCCACAAATAGAAATTTTCACAAGAAATTTACTTTTCTACCAAATGGTTAAATTTCCAACCAAAAATATTACTTTTTTATTATAAAAGATGAATTTTTTATCTAGAAGGATGAATCCATTTTTATAAATAGGTGTGATTTTCTGCAAAATAGTTTAATTCTCAAATAGAAAATTTTTAATTTTATTGAAGAATGTAATTTTAAACAAAAATTTACATTTTCAACCAAAAATTATGAATTTTCAACTAAAAACTTGTTTTTTTATTAAATGGTTTAATTTTCTACAAAAGGACGCCTCTTTTAGTGTAACAATTAAATTTTCGAATGAAAATTCATTTATTTTCTTGAAAATTTGTCTCTTTTGGTTAAAAATTATTATTTTGGTGGAAAAAGCATCTCAAGATTGAAAATTTAACAAATTTTGTTAAAACTTGTTTTTCTTTTTTTGAAAATTGATATTTTTAATTAAAATTTGAACTATATGTTTGAAAATTGACTTTTTCTTAAAAAATTATTTCTCGTGTTTGCAAATTCATCTTTTTGTCAAAAATTCATTTCATTGATTAAAACTTCAACTACTTTGTTAAATTTTTTTTTGAAATTAAGTTTTTAGCTGCAAACTCGGCTTTTTGGTTAAAAAATTAATATTCTTGTTTGAAAATTCATCGATTTTTTTTAAAAGAAAATGTATTATTTTTTGTTTGAAAATTTAAGAATTTTGTTCAAACCATCCTTTTTTTGTTCAAAATTATTTTGTCAAAATATAAAATTAAACTATTTTATTTTTGGTTAAACATTTTTTAATTTGAAATTCATTTATTTCGTGGAAAATTTAACAATTGTATTGAAAGTTTCAGTTTTTTTATGTTTTAAAACCAGTGTTTTGATGAATTTTTAATTTCATTTTTAACATTTTTAATTTAAATTTCAAATATCTGTTTGAAAATTGACATTTTCTTAAAAAATTATTTTCAGTGCATGCATAGAAAATTTAACAATTTTTTTGAAACTCGTTTTTTTAGTTTAAAAAATTAACTTTTCAAGCTAAAATTTTAAATATTTAGTTGAAACTTTATTTATTTTGTTGAAAATTTGCCTTACTAGCAGAGACTTATTCTTATTGTTTGAAACTCATAATTCTGCTTGAAAATTGAACTATTTCATTTTAGGGTCAAATTTTTTTGTTAATTGTCAATTTATTTATGTCGGTGAAAATTTAAAATTTTTAATAAAAATTGATTTGTTTTTTGTTTTTGAAAATTAATTTTTAAGCTTACAAAAAAAGTATTTTATTTAAGATTTGTCCTTTTTCTTTAAAAGCAACTGATTTTTTATTTAATATTAACAATTGTTTTAAATTAGAAAATAAACTATTTAATTTTTGTTTTAAAATTTATGATTTTAATACTTTGTTTAAAAGAAATATTTTCGTTAGAAGATTCATTACTTCAGTTGAAAATTCATCTCTATGCTGAAAATTCAAACATCTTATTACAAAATTTGCATTTTTTATGGAAAATAATTTTTTTCAACAAAAAATCTTACTATTACATTTTTTGTTGAAAATATTTCCTTTTTTGGTTAAAAGTTCGCTTCTTTTCTAGAAAATTGTGTATTATCTTGGCAATTAAATTTTTTTAGTTGAAAATTCATCTCTATTATTATTTAATATTTATTATTTGTTTTTATTTTTATTAGTGGAAAATTTTACTATTTGGTAGATAAAATGTAGAATGTTAACATAACAAGTACTCTTTCACTTTATTTTATAAATAAACTATAAAATTTCAATAATAATTTTTAATAATTCTTAATGTGCCTTATTTCCAATTCTAAGTTTATACAAATCTCAAAATATATATTTTTTAAATTGATTCGAGAAATTTTCTTTTATAAAAGATATTTTCTTTCGCTATTATTTTAATATTATTGTAATTAAAACTGATAAATAGTGATTATCTCAGGCGTGCTGCAAAAATACAGTTTTTTCACCGGATCGCAGAACTGTATCTCTTTCAATTTTTTCTTTCTTTTTTCAATCTTTGAAATCTGTCTATAATTTTTTTTGAAATAATCGAAATCTTTTTGAAATATTTAAAATCTATCCGAAATATTTAAAATCTTTGTAATATCTTTTTAAAATATTTGAGATTTTTTCTGAATCTATGCAAAATTTTAAAATAATATTTAAATTCTTTGTGAAATCTTTACGAAATCTTCGGAAAGTCATTGCAGTTTTGTCAAACTTTTGGTACTGTTTTCAAAATGTTTAAAATATTTAGTATTATAATTGAAATTAATAAATCTTTGTGATATATTTTTGAAACCATTAAAACATTTTAAATCGATTGAAATCTTTGTGAATTCTTCAACAATATTTGCGAAATATTTCACATTTTTTGATATAGTCGGTAAATATTTGGGAAATGATAGAAGACTTTGTGAAAAGTTTTTTAAATATATCCGAAATTATTGAAATCTTTGTTGAATCTTTGAAGCCTGTATGAAATTTTTGAAATAATCTAGCCAAGCGTTAAAATCTTTGTAAAATCTTTGTGAATTATCCTAAAATATTTGCGAAATAAATAAATATAATTAATAAATATCTTTGTGAAATTTTTAATATTTGGGGAACCATTGAAATCTTTGTGAAATCTTTAAAAATCTTTGTATTAGAAGTCTTTGTGAAAATTGTAGAATCCATTTTAAATCTTTTTGAAATATTTAAAATATTTGGAAAATTATTGAAATCTTACTAAAATCTTTCTGAATACTCTCAAAATCTCTGTAAAGTCATTGAAATCTTTGTTCAATATTTCAAATCTACCTGATATCTCTGTGAAGGAATAGCAGTCGTTGTGAAATATTTAGAATCTATTTGAAATCTTAGTGAATTCTCTAGAAATATTTGTAAAATATTTGAAATCTTTTTGAAATATTTAAAATATTTGGAAAATTATTGAAATCTTATTGAAATCGTTGTGAATTCTCTAAAAAATATTTGTGAAACCATTGAAATCTTTGTTTGATATTTCAAATCTACCAGAGATCTTTGTAAAGTAATAAAAATCGTTGTGAAATCTGTAAAATCTGCTTGAAATTTTGGCAAAATCTTTGAAATTTTTATTAAATATTTAGAAAATTATTGAAATCTTACTTAAATCTCTAAAAATCTTTGTGCAGTCATTGAAATCTTTGTTCAATATTTTAAATCTACCTGATATCTTTGTGAAGTAATAGAACTCTTTGTGAAATATTTAGAATATTTTGGAAATCTTTGTGAATTATTTGAAATCTTGATACAGTGTTAGGAATCTATCTAATATCTTTGTGAAGTATTAGAAGTCTTTGTGAAAATTGTAGAATCTATATAGAATCTTTTCAAAATGTTTGAAATATTTGAAATCTTTGTGAGATCATTGAAATCTTGATACAATGTTAGGAATCTATCTAATATCTTTGTGAAGTAATAGATGTCTTTGTGAAATATTCAGAATCTGTTGGGAATCTTTGTGAAATCTTTCGACATCTTTGTGAAATATAACAAATCTTTGTGAAACCATTAAAATCTTGATACAATGTTAGGAATCTAACATCTTTGTGAAGTATTTGAAGTCTTTGTGAAAATTGTGGAATCTATTAGAAATCTTTGTGAAATATTTAAACTATTTTGAAAATGATTGAAATCTTATTGAAATCGTTGTGAATTCTCTAAAATTTTTTGTAAAATCATTAAAATCTTTGTTTCATCTTTAAAATCTATCTGATTTCTTTGTGAAGTAATAGAAATCGTTGTGAAATCTGTAGAATATGTTTGAAATTTTGGCAAAATTATTAAAATTTTTATGAAAAATTTGGAAAATTATTGAAACATTTGTTCAGTCTTTAAAATCTGTCGGATTTCTTTGTGAAATATAATAGAAGTCTTTGTGAAATATTTAGAAACTATTGGAAATCTTTGCGAATTCTTTAGTAATCTTTGTAAAATATTTAAAATCTTTGTAAAATCATTGAAATACTAATGAAATGTTAGGAATTTCTCTAATATCTTTGTGAAGTATTAGAATTCTTACTGAAAATTGTAGAATCTATTTGAAATCTTTTTGAAATATTTGAAATATTTGGAAAATGATTAAAATCTTATTGAAACCCTTTGTGAACTCTCTAAAAATCTGGGTGAAATCATTGAAATCTTTGTTTAATATTCCAAATCTACCTGATATCTTTGTGAAGTAATAGAAGTCTTTGTGAAATATTTAGAATCTTTTGAAAATCTTTGTGAAATCTTTAGACATCTTTGTGAAATATAACAAATCTTTGTGAAATCATTGAAATCTTGATACAATGCTAGAAATCTATCTAATATATTTGTGAAGTATTTGAAGTCTGTGAAAACTGTAGAATCTATTTGAAATCTTTGTGAAATATTTAAATCATTTGGAAAATGATTGAAATCTTATTGAAATCGTTGTAAATTCTCTAAAATTTTTTGTAAAATCATTTAAAACTTTGTTCAATCTTTGAAATCTATCTGATTTTTTTGTAAAGTATAATAGAAGTCTTTGTAAAATATTTAGAATTTGTTGGAAATCTTTGTGAAATCTTTCGACATCTTTGTGAAATATAACAAATCTTTGTGAAATCATTGAAATCTAGATATAATGTTAGGAATCTATCTAATATCTTTCTGAAGTAATAGATGTCTTTGTGAAATATTCAGAATCTGTTGGAAATCTTTGTGAAATCTTTCGACATCTTTGTGAAATATAACAAATCTTTGTGAAACCATTAAAATCTTGATACAATGT
>JAAAKG020142509.1:0-11591 GCA_010014905.2 Druon quercuslanigerum
TTCTGTTTATTATGTAAGTGGTATGGAATGGAAGTCATGTAAACCCTTAGGGGACACATTATGAATAAAGAAGATAAGCAATAGAATTACTTTCTTCTTTTTCAATAGTAAAATTAATTGAATCCTCTATGTTGTTGAAAGTATTTATGAATTCTTCTATTTTATCAGTTGGAACAATAGCAAGGATATCATCGACATATCTTTTATACAGAGCAGGAGTAAATCATAAATGATCAAGAGCCTTTTTCAAGGACCGTATGACCAAAGCCTTCAAAAACAATTAAGGGAATCCAAACGTAAACAGGGCTGTGTCAAAATTAAAAATGTTGATGATACGATATTTTAGATACGAAAACGAAAAAACCAAGTCAGGATCCGAGAGGTCCTACTGTATTAGCTTTTCCGTATCTCGCATTTTTAAACAAATTGTTTAAAGCATTTGAAAATTATTTTTTTTAAATAATTTATTAGTTTTTTTAATGGTAATTTTTTTATGATTTCTTTACAAAATAATATTTATTTTTTAAAAACTGAAAAAATTCTAAAGTACATCCAATTTTATATTAATGATTTTATAAAATTATTTTTTCACTTTGAAGCATTCTATTTGTCTAACGATATGTTTTTCCTGTTTCGAAAATATGTTTCATGTTAGAAGGTGCCTAGAAAACAAATTAAAAATAAAAATTCGTGACACTTCTACGGTTTTGATTGATCCGAAAGAGTCAAATTGGGGAAATTAGGAAATGGTGTGAACGGAGATAAATGGTTCGTAAATAAATAAATGACACTACGTATGCAGGATTGCAATCAGAACAGCATCATCAGTTATCTTAGAAATTTTAAGGCAGACTTCAATCGCCTTTAGAACAAGAAACATTAAAATTTCAAATTTTTAAAATGTCTAGTTCTAAGCTAAGTGGTGCTATGAGACGGAAATTAAATAAAGAGAAAGATTTAAGGGATGTCGTAAGAATTAACAAAATGTGGAAGACACTTTCTTTATAAACAAAGACAAGGTAGAGACTATTGTAACAGAAAATCTCAACCGACAATCTTGTTGAGTAAAAAAAGATATTGATCCCGTATGCGGCGTAGGCGATACAACAGTCAAGATAAGGTGCAAAGTGGTGATTCTTCTTAAATTGCAGATGAGCGTCAAGCAAGCACGAAGGCATGTGTTTAATTAATTTCTCTACTACTCCTTAACTTTAATGCGAAAGAGGGGAAAATGTAAGGGGAGGGCAAGGGAAAGCTAACAAAATTTAGCCTAGGGGCGCATTTTTTCTAAAGACGACAATGAATTATAGGATTTTAAACAGTATTAAAGTTTCTTTGGGTGCAGTTCGAAATAGCTGAATTCTCCAACTTCATTCGAACTCCGTATACGTATGTACTTTGAAACGCTGGATACGAATATCATGTGAAAATTTGCGTGAAGGCGATTTTCATGATGAAACCATGAAAAAATAATTTTTCTTGGCGTTTATCTTAGCCAACATGTAAATCTTCGCAAAATAGTCCAAACAAAAGTTATAGCTAACATTTCGGTACAGATTTTTTGTTTCGCACGCTTTTTTTCTTCGAATTACGATAAAACGCCGTAAGTAACGACAGTAATCCACGTCTCCAACGATTCCGACATCTCGTGGGATCGGATGGGACCCCTGTCTCTTTTCACAGAAATAGTGTTAATCAAACCCATAACCCTTTCTAACGTCTCATGTGGAGCTGGAAGGGCACCCTTGTGACTGGTTACAGAAATTATGTTGATTAAAACCCTACCCCTGTCCAACGTATCGTGGCGGCGGGAAGACACCCCTGTGATTGATTACAAAAATAAGGTTGGTCAAACACCTAACCCTTTCCAATGTCTTGTGGGGCCGGGAAGGCACCCCTGTGGCTGGTTACAGAAATAATGTTGGTCAAACTCCAACCCCTTTCCAACGTCTCATGGCGGCAAGAAAGCACCCCCGTGACTGGTTACAGAAATAAGGTTTGTGAAACCCCTACCCCCTCCCAAGGCCTCATGAAGGAAGGGAGGCGCAACCTTATGACTGGTTACAGAAATAAAGTTCTCTCTTGGGGCTCGGGAAGAAACCCCTACGACTGGTTACAAAAATAATTTTTGTCAAACTCTTACCCGTTTCTAACATCCCGTGGGGGACATAAGGCAATCCTGTGATTGGTTACAGAAATAATGTTGACCAAAACCCTACCCCTTTCAAAAGTCCTTGGGGGGGAGGCGGAAAGACACCCTGAGACTGGTCTCGTGGGTGGGGGAAGGAACTCCTGTGATTGATCACAGATATAATGCTAGTCAAACACCTAACTGTACATTTTGTGGAATTTAGCATATTGGCTTAATTAAACGTAAAAAACTATGATTTCTATCGTTTTTCGATGGTTTCATCATAAAGATCGAATTCTCGCGAATTTTTATTATCATATTTATAATTAGCGCTTTAAAATACGTAAGTATAAGGAGATTGAAGAAAATCGGAGAATTCAACTATTCGGAACTTTATCCTGTTAATTAGCATTTTCGAAATTTTACACAACAAATGAAAATTTTTTCGTGGACTTGTGCTGTAGATATCAAAACGTGATTTTATAAAATCCATTTTTTAAAAACTAGAAGAAACTTTGTAATTACTTTCGCGGTGTATTAACGGCATATAAAAAATGTTCCAGTAAATGCAAAAAAATCAATTTCGAAATAATGTAAGTTAACAGGTGACCAAGGACCCTTCACATCGCGAAGAAAAGGCACGTGGCCGACATACATGAATTCGCGACCTGGATCAAGAAGAGTCAGATGCCGCAAGCGCGATTCATGCACCCTCACCACCCGAAAAGGAAAAAAATGACAAACGTGTTTTATCATGCCGCGAAGAAGACAGTAGCGAAAAATGCAATTATTGCAGGAGTGAAATACGCCTTTATTTAAGAATTCTTCCAGTTACCGTGAGTGCATCTGCTATCGACGGTGAATAGATAGTGTCTTTAATATCCGAACGAATCAAGGAAAACTCGAACTTAAAGGACCGGTACGACCTCTGATTGCATCGTGGTCCGACGACACGATCAATGAGGACCATAATTTGCGAAGTGTATGTGTTTTAAGATTTGTGGGGTCACCGAAAAAACGTAAACTCCAAAGAACGCGCGCACGACACGAATGATAATGGCTGGTCAGTCGCTGACCATCGACTCAGAGAAGTGGCCTCATTTCAAAGATTTTGATATTTCAGACCTTTGAAATATAGTACTGACAGTCATGATAGGAGAAAATAACCTACACCTAAAGAAAATCAGACGAGAAGTGGCAGGGATGGTAGCCTTTTGCTTTTTGACCGCACTTGGGTAGAAGATTCATAGACTGGAACGAGGAAATCAGGAACGAGGAGAAAGAGACTACGCGTTTTTGGTCAACTACATATATGAAGAGGCTGAGCTGAACGAGATCGTAAGTAACTTCTGTTCAACCGAATACATCGGAGTAACACCCACGAAGTGAACTTTGAGATTTACGGAAGACCGTCAAGCACAAGAAGTCCTGGAAAAGACCCTGAGGCACGTGGAAAACTGCTGGTAGGTCGGATTTCCCTGAAAAACAGAACAAGAGGATTTGCCAGAGAGTTGAAAGAATGAAGAGAAACGTTTCCTTTCGGTTTAGAAAAAAATTTCGCGGGATCTAGAATTCGGTAAAAAATACAGCGAAAATATTCAGTGCTATATCGACAAGTCCTATGGTCGGCAACTGGCACACGAGCAAGCAAAAGGAGAAAACGATAGGTCTAGCCGACAACTTTTTGAAAGACCCTGACTTAATGAACTCACTTCCGGGGGTGTTTTTTAAATTTTGAGAGAGAAAAGCAGGTATCTGTGGGGACATTCGCGAAATGATCAATCAAATTCGCATCAGAGATTAGTATTGTTCCTGCCAGCGTTTTCTTTGGAGGGAACTAGGTATGCAAAAAATTGGCACCATGGAAATGAGGGTTATGATTTCTGGGGCATGACCTTATGTAGCACAGGAGGTAAAAAAACTGCAACGCCGAGGAGCACCGAGAATCATACGCCTATGATGCGATCATTCATAGGAAGATGCTTTAAAGCAATTCAGCGGATAAGAGATGTTACATACGTGCATCAATGTGGAGAATTCGACATTCAGAACATAATAACAAGCTCTCCAGAAGTTCGAGCGGCACTGACTCCAGGCTCATTAAAACAGAATGGAAAAGACCTCACCCTGACAGAGGAAAATTATACCCGAGTTTTTGGGGTAAATTGGACACAAATTAGACAAAAATATAGTAACGGCAAACAAAAACCGACAGAAAGAGATATTTTAAGAGCTTTAATGTATGTGCTAGTCCATTTAGGTCTACTGGCAGCTCAGATTATCTATTAGAGTGAAGATTCGGCTGCAGGACATTTGGAAAATGGGCACTGGCTGGGATGAACAGGTGGACGAAGAACTCGCCGAGAGCTCAAACGCGTGGCTAGAGGATTTACATCGTTCTCAAACTTGCGAATTCCTCGCTGTTAGTACCTAGGAATTGAACAAGTGATGAACGTGCAGTTTCACGTCTTATGTGATGCCAGCGTGCAGGCCTTTGCAGCAACTGCCTATCTTTGATTTGAGAGGGGAGTAGGATCCAAACAACGCTAGTAATGGCTAAGACTCGAGCGACGCCAATCAAGCTACTCATGGTTCCACGCTTGAAACTGCAAAGTGTGATGATGGCATCAAGACTGGCATTTTTCATAAAAAAAGAACACAGTAGAACAGTCTTCTGGTCCGATTCGAATACAGCGCTTGGCTGGATAAGATCTGATGCCCGTAAATACAACCCCTGCGTAGCGCACCGTATTGCAGAAATTTTAGACTCAATTTCGCCAATATACTAAAGGTCTGTTCCTACGAGTGAAAACATAGCCGTCGAAGAAACCAGAAGCAAAGACCAGGCAAATTTGCGGAACTCGAGCCGCTGGTTCATCGGACCGGAATTTTTGTACAAAGTAGAAAAACGAGTGGCTCTTCACAAAAAATAGTAGCCAAAAAACCAAAGAGTTCACCACAGAAATGAAAAATGAGTTTGGTTCACCGAATTCGAAACACCAATAATCGACAGAAGAACATTATCTTTTTGGCAAAAGATGACACGCGTAACAGCCGGGGCGTATAGATTTATTGATTGCTGTCGAAAATTGACAAAAGCAAACGATACCTGGGAATTAAGATGTAGCGAGATGGAACGAGCTGAAGATTACCCGCTACAGCAATCTGAACAAGAATAATTTCCAGAGGACTAGAAAAAAATTGAAACAAAGAGATGAAATCACCTCGGGATCGAAGTAACTCACACTCTCACCAGTGCTCAGAGACGAGCTGATAAGAATGGATGGCCGAGTTACCGGAGAAGATGAAACAGTGGCACAGCTAATCATCTCGGACGGCAAAAGCGACATCGTGAAGCTACTGATTCGGGACTACTACCAAAAGGTAGAACACAACGGAAGAGAGAGAAAGAGTAATCAGTGATCTCACAGCAAAATTGTGGATCACCAGCATCCGAGCAGCAGTTCGAAGCTCATGGAATGATTGCCAAAAATGCCGGCATAGAACAGCAAAGCGAATCGTGCCAAGCATGGCACCATTGCCGACGTTGCGACTTATGGACAACGTAGCAGCCTTTCAAGACATCGAAATCGATTGCTTTGGACCGAAACAGGTGGGCATCAGCCGTCGGCAAGAAAAAAGACACAAAGTTTCGTTCACGTGTCTTACAGGGCGAACGGGGCATTTAGAAATAACCGCTTTGCTGGACACGCATTTTATAATAATGGCTCTCCGACGAATGATCATGGCACCAACCTAAGAGGAGCATCTAAGAAACTTCGCAAGGCAAACAAACAGCAGCAGAAGAAAATAGAATGGCATTGCATCCCACCAGGGAGTCCACACATGGGAGGCTGCCAAGAAAGACTGATAGGTTCAGTAAAACGTGCACTAGGAGTAACGTTGAAGGAAAAGGCAACTAGAGAAGAGGTCATGCAGACTCTATTCGGTAAAGCGGAGTACTTAGTGAATAGCTTTACCGCGGACCCATGTATCGGATGACCCGAATGACAGAAGGAGTCTGACCCCAAACGGTTGCCTGTGACTAATGCCTGGCACAACTCGAGAAGTTCTCGGAGCACCAGGAGTGTTCACCGACGCCGACACCCTACGCAGGCAGTGGCGGTATTTCCAATAGCTCACTGATCACTTTTGGCAGCGATGGGTTGAGAAATACTCACCGTCAATAAATCTGCGTGCAAAAGGCATTATGAACGACGAAACCTTCAAGTAGATGACTTAGTAGTCTTATGGGACGAGACTGCACTACGAAACCAGTGGAAAAGATAACGAGTGGTAGCAGTTTATTCAGGACGAGACGGTCGCATTCGTTTCACAGGTGTTGAAGACAGCAACGGGGGTATTCCGTCGAGCCACAGCAGAAAAGGTCTCTCAGTGTAGGCTTTTCAAACTACCCCACCACTTAGGGAAGGGTGGTATTACTGGTCTAAAAATTCGTGGATTAAGTAATATAGGATAGGCGAACATAATCCCAGAATTTGAAAACAATCAAATATTTCCCTAGCTGATATATCTAGCTTCACAGTAATATTCAACCACCACATGGAACTACCCCTATCATATTTAATGAAACCCGCCCTTCAAATAAAACTTACAAAAAATTGCAAATCAAAAATAACTACAATAGATGAATTTTCAAGACTTCAGTTAATATATATATATAATTTAACTATTTGTCGTAAGGACAACCGCAGGATTTCGCCGGGAACGGGTGCTAATCTGAAATTTGCACCTGGTCCCAGCGATATCGCGGTAAAATTTCAGCCATAACCACGTCTCTCGACTGTCAGATAGGTGGTTACAGACTGTGACGGAATCAATACGGCGATCCGGCAAAAGTCTCGTGCACCCTGAGGACACGGAGCGACCCAAGGACAACCGCCTTCTGCATTTTCCGCGCAAGAGTTTTAGCATATTGTTCACACGCAGGGATGCATTCTAGGTTATTAACCAGCGAAAGCTTGGCACCTCCAAGAGCGCCTATGATAAGGACGATAATTTAATAGAATATTCCGAGTAAAATCGTCGCAAATCCCTTACAAGGTCTCTGTACCTCTCTGTCTTTTCATTCTCCTTGACTATGATGCTTTTGTCAGCTGGTGCCGAAAATTCGATAATGAACATGGTTCGCTTCTCGTAGTCAAGGAGAACTATGTCAAGCATCGAGTGTGCAACAGAAATAATTGTCGAGACTTAAAAGTTCTAGTATATGCGGCACTTCTCATTCTCGAAAATTGACTCTATTTCCCTGGAAGCGTTTAGCGGAGCGATATCAAGGTTAATGCCGTAAGAGTGACGGAGATGGCATTAGGCACTCTTAGTGCCGCATTGTGCCTTTGAATGTAGGTCGTTCCCGCATGAGTTGGACAACTAGACAGTATGTGTCCTAGATGCTCGAGGTGTGCATGGCACCCCCTGCAGCTTTCATCGGGAATGTCTTGGGTTAAAATGTAGCGACGGTATGTAAAGGTGGAAATGACACCGTCTTGACACGCCAAAATGAAACCCTCCGTACCCGACTTCAAGCCGGGTGATTTAAGGAAAGCGAAAGTTAGCTCACACGACATTGACTGATCCTCCACATTTATATGGAAGATGCCGTGCATCCTCTTATCGAGGAGCTCTTCCTGGAAGTTTTTCTCCTGTGCTTTCTGAATCCGGGCTTTCAGTAGTGAGTACTCGAGATAGATAAGATTTGATGCATTCTTCTCACCCCTGATACTGAAAATAAATCCGAGTGATGCAGCAGCATCCTTCGCTGCTTTGTACAGAAACGCTCCTATTCCCACTTCTTCATGCTTCCTGACCATTTTAAGAAGAGGGTCTCTTCCATTTGCGACTCTATGCGCTGTACCCAAAATAATCCTGTTGTGAAGGCGTGAGATGTAGAGTCGCGGAACAAAAGACTTAAGATGCATGCTTTTGTTTATATGCATAACCTTTCGTGTCCCGATGTGAAGGGATCTGAGCTCGTTCTTCCTCCATGGAACCACTCCAAATAAATAGAGTACTACCGGGACTGCAAGCATGTTCGTTGCAGATACTTTGTTCCTCGCCGACAGTTCGGAAGGCCAAATCTGCCAGATGAACCACTTATATCTGTTTCGGAGAGTATCCTTTATAGATGTCACATCCTGAATGTGGCTCTGTGGCACGCCCAGGTATGTATAAGTTTCTCCAGCGCAAAGGTGGTCCTCGCTTCAAATAAACCTTGGCGCATTTTTCTAACGCAAATTCCATTGGTATTTCCTTAGTGTATCTTTCGACAATCCCTAGAGCTATATGTAGTTGCTCTTTATTTTTAGCATATATCTTAAAATCATCCATGTAAAATACATGAGTGACCTTGTGCTTTCGATTTGAACTTTTGCCGCAAAGGTACCCCTGGGAATGGCAAAGTGCTAGAGATAGTGACACCTCTTTGGAAAGTGACTTGGTTAGTTGTCACGCGATTTTTTCCAGATAGAGATGAACCACGTTAAGTGGGCACCCCAACTTCCAGCCCAAGCAAGTGTCATAAAATGATTATGTCAATTGAAACTTCACACTAATGGTAACGTAAAATCGATGAACTTCCGACAAAATAATTTTTTTAACAATTTTTTGGGCAGTGACAAATATTTATGTTTTTTTGATAATAATTTATTGCGCGGAAATTATTGAATATTTTAAGACAAAAATTGGTACACATACTATTGAAGGACAACTCTTTTAGATTAACAAGATTGCGTTGCTGAATAAGCAATATTTCTTTATTTTTAATAAGATTTTTATAAATTATTGGCATAATTATTAAGTTTTCAATGCTCTAACTATCTAGATCTTTGATGGCACATGTAAAAACTTATTGAAGATTGATGAACTGAAAAACATTTCACTGCCCGCCATCCATTGGCTTAGAAAATGTATAATTGCGAAGCACGGCGCAGCGCGGGACTCGGGCCCCCCGAGCAGCCCGGCTGCGCGGAGGCGGCACTTGCAAATATCAATGATTTCTTCAGCCAATCGAGATGAATCGTTGTGAATGTTGAAAGTTTAGAAACTATGCAATGTAGTATTGATTAGAATATTTATTTAACAACTGCTAAGTGCATTTATTCTTTATGTACAAAAAAAAGATCGTGTGTTAAAATTCAAGAGATTTACACAAATTCGCGCGACTTGTTCTTTTTATCAACTTTCACTACCATTTTCTATATTGATAGGCTTATAGTGATGGTATTGACGTGTATTCTTGACTATCACAGCTTTTTCATACCTTGCCTTCATTTTTTCACTATGCCTGTCATGTTCTTCTTGAAAATAATGTTCAAAACTGATTTTCTTGAAAAAACTGCATGCCCATTCATACAAGGCTTTTGCAGTTTTTATATGCCTACTATTAAAACGCTGTGAGCTACATGTGTACGCGTGCTTTTTTGCAGTTCTTCCGATATCGTAGCAAGCCCCTTTGCCATGAGAAGTAGCGAAAAAATTCCATCCAACCTCAACACCGAAATCAGCTTCATGATTTACTAAATTGACAAAATTAAATTTGTTTTTATACTGCGACCCTGCTCCGTCTGAAAAATAGATAATTTTTTTAACGTTTGCCTCTCCAAATTTTTCTTTCAAAAATACATCAACTTTGAATTGAAGAGATGTACGCGCGCTGCGCCCCGCTTCAAAATTATACATTTTCTAAGCAAATTAATGCCGGGCAGTGAAATTTTTTTCTAGATTATCGTTCTCGAATAGTTTTCACATGTACCATCAAAGATCTAGACGATTAGAGTATTGCCTGATGGTCAGCAGCTTTGACTTGTTAAGTGTGTGATAACGGATCCGGAGATCGCGCGCGAACTTTCGAACCTTGGCGGTAAAATGCCTGCCAGATGTTATGCAGTCGATCACACACTGAATTCGGGACGCTTACTGTCTAGCCCAGTCTATCTTTATAGCGAGTTGATGCATTCGTCTTTTGGTTTTATGATCAACCGTTGGTTTTGTTTCACGGTTCGCATCAGCCAAAGTATATATAAATATATTTATATATATATTTATATATATACATGGTGTCTAAAAAGTCCCGGGAAGGTTGGATATTTCCTCAGGTAAAATATTTTTCATCATACGTCAATCGAAAATTCGACTTTCGATGCCTTTGGAGCGAGTCGAAATTGGAGTTTTCTACCCTAGGGAAGAAAGTGACAGATAAATGCAAATAGCGGTGTTTTTCTGTCCACTCGCATATTTACATATGCTACACTAGAGCCAAATATGCTGTAGAAAGTATTAGCATTTCACTTCTTTTATCTTTTTCCTTTTCCTATCGATTCTCGACCATCATAATGTATCGATAAGTTTAAATGTCATTATTAATAATAAACAATAAAAAAATAGTTTTTAGAATTTTAAACTTCGCGCGGAAAGCAACCGATCAGATGACGAGCGCGACGCATGCGCAGTTGAGTCTGGAGCACGAATTGGAAATATTGCGCGAGACTTGTCTTGAAGCATACTTCAATATACTTCGATCGTCATCGAGCGCTTCTGTCAACATTGAAAAAGGTTGGAAAAAAACAGCAACTGTTTTGGAAATAAAGCGCAAAACGGGCTGGGAAAATGTGCAGTGCAATAATTCTTTCGGTTTACCCCCGGAAATAGAAGAAGCCGCAAAAGATGTTGCAAATAAATTGCTACCCGATAAATCGCGCGATCGCTACGAAGGAGCATATCACAAATTTATAGAATAGCAAAAATCCATGAGAACGGATTTATTGACGGAAAATGTTTCACTTGCGTATTTCAAAAAAATTTCCGAGTATTATCAGTTATCAACGCTGTGGAGCCAATTTTCGATGCTTAAAGCAGTCATTGAAAATAAAAGTAAGGTTAACATCGGAAGCTACTCCCTTTCAAGTGCATTTTTGAAAAAAAATTCCAAGGGATACTCGAGTACAAAATCAAAAGATTTGGAGGTCAAATATGTGGCAAAATTTCTCAGCGAAGCTCCTGACAATCAATGGCTAGCAGCGACCCTGGCGAACCGAGTAAACGGAACGGCTACTCAATAGCGAGCCATATAGTAGCCACATAGTAGCCCTTCCGTAACATGCTATTAGAACTCAAAAAAACAGCAAAATCAACTTTTAATTAGGTGAAATTCGGATTCTACGTTAAAATTAAAAAATAAATGCATGTGAAAGGAGATAATTATGTTCGAAATTAGCAGGCGAATTTTGAAAACTTTGTCGAAGTCATTGAATTTTAATTTGTTACCTTTTAGAGTATGCAACTTTATCGACTGCCGTAACATCCGAGATAATGAGAGCCAAGAGAGGCACGATACAAATGAAAGTCAAGAAAAGAAAAAAGTTGCTTTTTGTCCTTTTTGTAAACCCCACAAGATTATCATAACTTTTTTAATTTTCTTGAGAAAACGATACTTCAATTTTTT
>JAAAKG020142510.1:0-11591 GCA_010014905.2 Druon quercuslanigerum
TCACTGAGTGGAGGTTTTTTATGCCAGGCAAAAATAAATCTTAAGTTCTGTTCGTTTCGATAATTGATGGTGTTTTTTATTGGCCGACCTCTCTCCTCCACATCCGAGCTTCCTCTTTTCTTCAAGACAAATTTTAATTTACAATAACAGAAACAATTGAAGAGCATGAGTTCAATTTCAAGCACATATAATTGAACTTTCTTATTGGGTTCTATTTTTTCAGTTTATTTCATTTTAGAGAAAAGAGAACAGTTTTTTGTGAACAGGAGAAAACATGAATTCTTGAAAAAAGATGAAAAGAATATAATACGAAAAAGAGTGACCAGTCTGATTCAATTTATTGCACTGGTTTCTTCATCTCGTTAAATATTCTTTCAATAATTTTTTTACCATTAGAGACGTCTTATTATGTGCTGATTCTGCTTATTTAATTAGAATTCAAAGAAAAATAATTTTTAGTGACGAACTAATGAACATAGTTCAAATACGTGGAAAAAGTCGAGCGGGCAAATTCTATTACTCGACATTTTAAATTAAATAAATTGTTTAATTAAAGAAATAAACTTGGATTTTATTTTTAAGAAAAATATGCAATTAAAAAAAATTATTTAATATAAAAATCACAATTGTCTGCAGTGTGTACACTAATCGTTTTTTGAAAAAACTGAAATATAATATTGTGTATAGTATTGTGTTAACAGCTTTTTGCCCGGAAAATGTCCCATGGAATGAAAGTTGTAGTTTATTAGATTATTTAAAGAAATTTCCTTTCACTCATTTTTATTGTTACATACATAGTTCAATTTTTCTCAGTTCAGCCAAGAAATTGATTTTTTTATTTTTAATAATTTTCAAACGAAATTTGATGACATATTTAAAATGAACAATTGTATTAAATTTTTTTATGGTATATTACGTTAGTCGAAACTATTATTTCAAAATCAATAATTCCTAAAACGTCGATTTTCAATGGAATCGGTATATTGGTAAGTAGAGACTATTATTTCTAAATCAATAATTCCTGTAACGTCGAATTTCAATGCAATGGGTAACATTCAATTTTCACATAAAAACAATACCTTCCATTTGAGATAGAAATGTTTTCATGATATTGATCATGATAAAAAATGTAAGAAGATATAATTATCAGCGCAGGAAAATCTTGAAAGCAATAACGTGGTATATATGTATTATACATGTAAGATGACGTCTATTTAAATGTATATATTTGTATTTTGATGATACAATGGAATATTCCCTAGATACAGTTTCTAGCAAAAATTTCACTAAAGCATTAAACAGTTTTTCTCTATTTTTCGAGAATGAGGATGTTATATACTTTCCTTCTCACTTTGGCGATCAACTTTAATTCTATTGGTGAATATAATAATATAATATATCTTCATACCTACATTATAAGAATCACAGAAACCTAAGTATAATTCTCTCGAAGAATTACCCTTAAAGAACCCTCAAAATCGGATCCACCTTAAAAGCTTTCTTGAATTATGTTTGAGAAATTTAAGACGACGATTTGGGAGAGAAGAACAGTTTACGTGGAAGGTTTTAAATTATTGAGATAACTTGAGATTAGGCAAGATACCTAGGGAAATTCAGACTGATACTCCACATTATTATGAGCAGTAAAGTTATCCAGCACTTGTCACATATGGATGCGCAGTAAATCTAGGAGTATTAGTATATAAGCAGAAGAGTAACCTATCACTTAAGGATGAACTGTAAAGTTTATATTCCACTTATAGATTATATATAATTATAGAATAATACTGGAACCATGAGGGCCGGGTGCCCCCAATGAAATTTTGATTCAGGCCCACCTAGGGCTTCCTACCCCACTTGTATATTTCAGATCTTTGTTTCGAATTTATACATTTTGACAGGAAATTTGTTTTCTAATGATCAAAAAAGTAGCTCGCTTCTTAAAATTCATTTTAGCCCCGTAATGTTTCGCGCCCTACAAAAACCCCCCTCGTACTGACTTTTATGAAAATATACTAAATTAATAAAAAAGTTAAAACTTCCAAATTTAAATCAAAGTGTGGAACTTGTACTCCAAATACGTGTTCTACTTGTAAACCCCCCTCGCTATGACATTTATAAAAATCTACTAAGTTAATATCAGTTTCAAAATTTGAGTCATATTATGGACTTTTTACATTTTTCCCGCAAGTCCATGTTATATGAATCGAAAGCGCCCCTGGTACTAACAATTATAATAATCTAACAAATAATTGAAATTTTCAAAATTTCATTTTACATATAGAAATTTGACCCTAAATGCGTTCTTTATGAATAGACATATCCCTTCGCACTAACTTTAATAAAAATGCACCAAATTAATTAAATTTTTAAAATTTGAGAAAATTTTTTGCAATTTTTACCTTAATTTCGTATTTCTTTTTTTACTTCTTTTTGTTCATTAGCCTATTTTGTATGTTTAAAAAATATAATTCTAGGGACCGTTAGCTATGACCCTGGGTTTAAAGATTCCTCCAGGGTTCTAGTCCTGCCTAGAGCCGGACCCTTTAAAAGTTAATTTTTCCGGTCACTGCTTCCTGTAAAATTTTTCACATGGTAAATAAATACCTTTGCAACAAAATAATTTTCGAACAAAGATTTGAATTTTTAACAAACTGAATTTTCAGTCAAAGTAGATGAACCTTTAAAGAAATAGTCAAATTTTTAAACACAATGAATTATTTGACTCTCGACGGAAACAGGCTTTATTTTGTCACGCCTAAGCGAGTGCCACACAAGCCTCCCAAGCTTATACTACACATAGTCGCGGGTGCGGTGTCCATTTTTGGAATTAATTTAACACTTTCCCGATGATTCATTATGATAAAAGAGATATTTCGGGCTTCAATCATGTAAAAAACTATGAATTTTGCTGCCGTTTCGTGAAAATTGCAGTTCACTTCTTCAGGGTCGACCTGAAACTGAGGTATCAGGTTATGATGTTCTCATATATACTCTCTACGATGCCTTTGTTTGGCCAGAGCGCCCCACCATGAAGACATCACGCTCCTGATTGGCCAATAGAGTCCTATTTATAAAATTCCGGAGGACGGAAAGCCAAATCTGATTAGTATTATAACCGTTGTCCCTATTGATGTTATTAGGGTGCTTTAAGATTTCGATTGCTTCTCTGTGTTCTCTTGGAAAAATATTGTGTGTTTTTGCGATGATGGTTGTTTTATCAAATAAAATTTTATGTGCTGTTTCGATATAATGTTCAGCTAGTGCTGATTTCGTGAAATGTTTTAGACGGTTTCTCCCAAATAGACTTTGACACAAGAACAACGGATTTTATATACCCCTGGATCACTGAGAGATACCTTTTGGTTTTTAGGTTTGCTTAATATTTGTCCTATTTTCGCAGGTGGTTTAAATATGTTTTGGATGTTTTGTTTGTTGAGAATTCTTCTTATTTTTTGCTGTGACACCTTGTACGTAGGGTAGGACGGTGGTCGCTTTTCTCTCTCTATCTTCGTTAGTTTGTCTCGAATTATTTTCTTGGGTGTATTTTCTTATTGCTTTATCAATTTGTTTTTTGTGTAATCGTTCTGTATTAGGATTTTTTTAACGTTTTGTAATTCCTTTTGTAACTTACCTTTATCTGTTCTGGAGACAGTTCTGTATACAAGGTAGTTGATGACTGATTGTTTTTGAGATGGGTGATGGTGAGAGAAGGCCTATAGGTGTCTGTTTGTATATGTGGGATTTTTTTTTTGTAAACTTTATGTCCTAATGTATTATCTGATTTTTTGTAATCTAGTACGTCCAAGAAAGGCAAATTTCCGTTTTGTTCAATTTCCATGGTATATTAAGATGTAATTGATTGATGAAATCAAAAAAATTATTTAATTCATTTAAATCATGTCGCCAAATGAAGAAAGTGTCGTCCACTTAACGGAACCAAAAGTCCGGTTTAAGCTTGGATTGATTGAAGATTTTGGTTTCTAGATGTTCCATAAAGATGTTATTACAGGTAAGATTGAAGATCTTATTGCTGCTCCTAAGGTTTGTTCATAGAATTGGTTTTCGAAAGAGAAGTAAGTATTATTGAGACAGTGCTCTGTCAAAGGTAAGTTTGGACGGTAAGTTTGCAAATGATTTAATAATATCCATTGTATCAGAGATTGGTACTTTCGTAAAGAGAGATGTTACGTCGAAACTCACTATGATGTCTTGGGGTTGGATGCGAATCTGTTGTATCTTTTTGATAAAGTCAAAGGAGTTTTTGACTTGAGTAACAGAGTTTTCTATGAAAGGATTCAGTTTGTTGGCGAGGAAGCGTGCTAGCTTCTAAGTAGGTGAGTTTATTGCGCTGACAGGCGGCCTGAGTGGAATGTTGTTTTTGTGGATTTTTGGGAGTCCGTAAAGTCTTGGAGACATGGGATTAGTAGGTATTAATTTAGAGATTGTTTTTCTGTTAAGTTTAGTGTTTCTTAAAAGGGTTTTTGTTTTACTGACTAGTGTCTTTCTTCTGGGGTCCCTTTTCAGTGTTTTGTATGTATCGTCAGTTAGTAGGTCCATGATTTTATTAGTATAGTTTTGTCTATTCATTATTACTGTTGTCTTACCTTTATCTTCGGGTAATATTATTATTTCTTTATTCCGATTGAGTTCTTTAATTGCGAGTTTTTTCTATTTTCTTACGTTGCAGGAGGACATTAGGGCTTGGCGTAAAATGTTGGCCGTCCCACGTCGTATGTCATGATTGTGGATTCCAAATTACTAATGATTTCTTCTTTCAGGATTTTAGAGGGAGTTACTGTGAAATTGTTTCCTTTAAATGAGTGTGAAATCATTTCATTGCTAAGAGGATGGTCACAGATGTTTTTACTGTGTTAGTTAGTAGTGTTTGCCTTACTGGAAGTAATTTCTCAAATTTTATTCTTTGTTTTTGTGTTTGAAGATCTTTAATTCGTTAAGATTGGTCAAATGATATGCACCGTTTTAAAAAAGCTAAAGATGTTAGTAGCTTACCTTGAGAAGTCCTGAGCTTACTAACGGTGTTAGTTTTAGTCTTCAGGTCTGACCAGAAACTGAGGAATCAGGTTATGTTGTTCTAATGTATACTCTCTACGATGCCTATTATTGGCCAGAGCGCCCCACTATGGAGACATGACGCACATGATTGGTCAATCAATTGAACATACTTAATACTGTTCGTTCTTTTTGTAGAATGCAGTTCAAAAGCCAACAAAAACCCTTGTAGCTTACGTAATCCTGGTGTTTCTTATTCTTCTTCTGCTGGGAAACAAGATTCGCCCGAACGGCCTCCTATGCAAGAGCCCCCTTTTCGTGCAAGGTCTAGGTCTCCAGCTAGCATGCCTCCTTCTATTAAAGTACTTGGATATTCACTTAATTAACTTGGATATATGCGACTCATTTCCCGCACAAACCAGAACCTTCGATTCGAATTTCGAAGTTACATTTTGCCAGCTGGTATACCAATTTGTTGGAGAGATGGACAGAGGTTTTCTACCGTGCCAGCCAAGGAACATATGGTATTATCAACATTGGATGGTGATATTTTCGCTATATTAGCGTATACTGGAGTTCTTCGTGGAATATATAAAAGAAAAAGAAATTATCCAAAAGTAAAAATGAACATGATAAGCGGCGAGATAAATAATTTGACCCATGATGAAATAACGAATTGTCCAGTAGGGAGATTTCACCCAATCTTCCCACAAAGTTTTATTAAAGCTTTTTCAAATTACGATTCACTACAGTTCAAATGGAATCACAATGGTGAACATATTGGTTATTCTTCTTCCTCTGCCAGTCAACACTTACCTGACCCGGCTTCTACTCCTGAAGAATCTTTCATTCATTCCAGGTCCATGTCTCCCCCTGGCAGGCCTCCTTCTGATGAAGTACTTGGATATACGATGGAACGACTTGGATATGTTCGTCTTATTCCTCGAAAGAATCCGAGCAAGCTGTTTGAATTTCGAAGATACGTTTTTCCTACTGATAAACGAATTCGAATGCGAATAGATAATACGATCCACCTGTTTGCGCCAAACATATAATATATTGTAGTATCAACATTCAGTGGTGACATTTTTGCAATATTGGACTATAGTGGAACTTTTCGCGGAATATATGGGACACATAGAGATCATGCTCGGAAAAAAATAAATATTAATAGTGGCGCAATTTATAACATGACTCTAGGAGAAATAAGGGATTGCCCAGTGGGAAAACACTATCCAATCTTCCCAAAAAATTTTATTGAATCATTTGCAAACTACGATTCACTACAGTCCGAACGGAATACCAGTGGCGAACGTAATCCTGTGTATTCTTTTTCTTCTGACGAGATTCAATAGACCGGACTTCTTCTCAGGAGCATCCTCATGATGGCAGGTTGACGAAATGACTGAATTTGAAATAAAAGAACGTCATGTAGACACATGTTACCCAATCTTTCCACGTTAGTTTAATGAACTTGTTTTAATTGCTAAGAGAAATATAATAATTTTTGCAGATACAGCCTATAATTTATATAGAGTTGAATTCAATTAAAAATATACCAAAATTTTTTAAGGAAGAAATAAAAATCTAATAGAAATGTCTGATTCAATTTTGTGCTAAAAACGTACTTTTAAATTTTTTAATTTAAGTTTTTAAATAGCATATTTAAACCACCTTTTGAGCCATGTTAAGAAGTAGATAATCAAAGACATGAAAGCAATAAACCTTGAATTTATTGGTAGCACTATGCACCGACGACATTTATCCCCACCAATTTTTCAACATTTAGTCCCAAGGTATGCTTTTGGCTTTGAGAACAGTCACACAAAAAATATCTACAAATATACAGAAAAAAGTTTCAGCTTAAACATTCCGAGGTTATGGTCAAAACACACTCTAGGTTATGTAGACGTCAACTCTGAGCTGGATTTCACATAACTATGGACGATCCTTTCTGGTACCAGAAGAATTCTATGGTCAAAATTTTAGCTCTGAAACTGTTACCATTCAGAAGATAATGTAGATTAAAGGTTTTGATAATTTAAGATTTAGCCCCAGTCTCTCGTAATGATATTTTGCAGAACGCATTTCGTAATGAATTCTAGATTCTGTTTTTTTACAAAAACTTTTAATGGAATTTGCAACTGATATGTGAAATGGATTTTTAAGGACTTATTGTTTCATATTTTATATCAATGGAAATTTTTTAAACTTGTCGATTTTTTTCTTGAGTGAATACTATTTAGTAAAAAACTTTCCTTCTTTCATTATTTTTTCGATTCAATGCGCAGGGGTCTATGAAAGCGAAAAATAATGGATGAGTGATATATTTTAAGTGATTTACTAAGATTTCGTATTACTTCTCCCGATTTCAATCTCTGATGATGCAATGATTTTGATAGATTTTGAAAATTCTGATTTAATTTTAAAGGATTTTATCCAATTTTACGAAAATTTTCTGCTACCAAATTAATTAAAGAATTTTTAATGTAGAATTTCCTGGAATTGCGAAATAAGTCATCAGAATTGCAACAAAATTCAAATTTAAATAACCATATTCGTTTAGTTAACAAAAGCTACGAGTTTTTCATGGCATCAAATCTTTATTTTGTTGGCCGAAGGCAAGAATTCAATCACAAATATAGTTCTTTTCTCGAAGTCATGGTGAACGGAGTGAGGTCTCGAAGATGCAACGAAAAGTGTTGTCCGAAAATCGAAGTGCTAGAATTCTATCTCCCTAGAATAGCTAGGCAGCGCAGGGTCGCGGCTGACACCGTAAGATTGAAAAAGATGGCAATGAGGCACTCTTAGTACCGAATTTTGCCTGTAGAGAGACGTCATTCCTGCGTTTTCCAAACAGTACACTACCGTCGGAAATTATGAGATCGACTTGTTTGTGCAAAGAAAAATAATAAACTACTTATTATTATTATTAGAAGTTGTTTTTTTTTTTAAAAGCCCTGTCATCTTTTTTTGCTGAGTTATCGTGGTTTAAAGCCAGCAGTGATTTTTAATAGTGGTTGCGTCAATCGATCTCATAATTTCCGACGGTGACTGAGGAACTTTCTTTCACCAATTATTGTTGCTACATGCATGGTTTAAGTATTTTATCAAAAAATTGTTTAAAGAAAATTTGTATACCTTTTTGAGATAAACAATTATATGCATTATATTTTTGATTAAAAAACTAAAACCAGCTAGGTTCTCAAAAATGAAGACCTTCAGTCTTTCTCTTCTGAGTCCCTTCCATACAGATTTTAATGAAAGTTTACCTAATATATAAAGGTGTCAAAATTTGTGTCAAATTTTCGAATCTTGAGCACTTTTAGTTTTTTAAACAAAATACATATTTTCAGACTCGAGCACCTTGTCATTTTTGATATTCATATAAATCTATGAATTTAATCATATTTCCCAAATTTTAGGTCGATTTATGGAATTTATAAATTTTGACTGAACATTTGTCATCTTAGAATCGAGACGAACTTTTATGGAAACTTTCAAAATTGGAGGAAAATTTTAGATTTTTTTTATTTTGACCGCAAATTGGTGTATTGTTTTCAGAAAAACCACCTCCTACTATTTTTCCAAAAAATCTAATAATTTAATAAAATTTTCAGCATTTCAGGAAAATTTTAGAATTTTGTACTTTTTGCCCCAAATTCGTATTCTATTTTTTGAAAAATGCCCTGGTGATTCCAATTTTTGGAGTTTTGACCCCGAATTCGTGTTCTGTGACTCGAAAAAGATCAAGGTAGTGTCTTTTACTAAATATCAACCAAATTAATAAAACCTTAAAAATTGAAGTCAAATTTTGGATTTTTTAAACTAGAACCCTAAATTTGTGTTCTATAAGTCGAAATTCCCCCTCGTTATAATTTTAATAGAGATCTACACAATACACACTGAAAGGACGATAAACCTGAAACGTATAACTTTATTATTAATTACAAGAAGAAAAGAAACTGACCCATTTCATTTGGAAATAATTCTGGATTAAAAATTCCGTCTAAATGTAATTGTCTCTAGATCCGGTGTCCAAACGAGCGTTTATAAACTTAGTATTCATATTATATATATTTTCGTGAAAAAACTCTCAAATTTATCTCTCTTTGAAAGAAAACAGGAAAATGGGATCCCAGAAGCGAGCATCAAATTGCTATCATACCCTATTATTAACATCGTTAAGTGACCTATAACCATTTATCTTTTGTCTTCTAACTTAAACTAGCTTTGCAATTTCTTGCCCCTTTTTTGACAAACTGAAGAGCTTATTTGAAGAATCAAAAAAAAAGTGATACGTCATTCAGTGCAGATTGTATAATGGAAATGAATTTTGGGGTCAACCTCTAGTTGCCCATTATTAATCTCCGTGATAAAGAAAAATATCTTCCTTTTATTGAGCTTAAACTCAACTACAGAAATGCACATTTTATCTTGGGAATTCTGTGACTCCCTTAATCTTGTGGATTTCTTCGGCAAAGTTACTAATCAAAAAAGGACTCAAAAGACGACCATCTTAGTTTTTTTTTGTTAATATTATTCATTGTGACGACTCATTGCATGTATTCCTGCACCATGGAGGGTCGCGCATGCAATGTGTGTCAGAATATTTACTGATACGTCAAGGCCTGAAACCTTCTTACAAAATCACTTATTTTTCCTTTGCTTCTATTTCAGAATGAGCGAGAAACTCTCCAGTACAGCCCTGGAATACAATCCTGACAGTCCCGGAAATTAAGGAAGCCCCATACAAGTTTTATTTGATGAATTATTTATCTTTAATTTTTGTGTGCTCCTTAATTTGTCTTGCCATGGTATTATTTACTCTCTCTAACCGATGATGAGCTTGATAAGCTTCCGTCTTGACGAATTCAGTTTGGGTACGCGAGGAGTCGAGAGCTAAATGACGCTTCGTATGTAATGCCTGGCACCGACTGACGATCTCCTCGATCCTTAATAATAGCAAGAGGTCCTGGTCTTGGCAGCATGTACATACCTACTTATCAGTGGTTGCGCACGCAACCATTCCTGTTTCTCGTAGTGTTACATGTGATCTATGCAATTTTTCAATTTAGAGATTTGCTAATGACTCAAAAGCTTATTTATTTTCGCTTTTATTCGCACCATGATAAAATTTTATAAATATGGGCGAAATTCATATTCTGAACCGTTTCAGCACGAACTAAAAAAACACTATGTAGAACTATGAACCATCTACATTAGTGATCTAAAAATACATGTACGTAGAGACAAAATTAAGAAGCAATATCTCTTTAATAAATCTAAGTTATAAAACCTCATGAAACCTTGACAAAATGGAGGGTTTTATGAAACTTTGGAAACGTTCCAAAGTTTCATAGTTTCAGACATCAGGGCGGGAAAATTTAAAATATAACGGAAGTACTACTCAGTATTGAATAAAAACATTTAGTAGTATCTTCAGTGATTCGAACAAATTGTTTAAACTAATTTAAATAAACATATCACAAAAATGGAAATAAAAGAAAGAAATAATTTATATTACACAAAAAATAAATGTTGTACCTAATAACTTTTTTTGAGAAAGTTTATATTCACTTCAAACGTTATAGTTCCGTTAACTTGTGGAAAATGACCGAACTTCAACCCAACCTTCAACCCTGGGTAATCCTAAAGTTTCTGATCACCTTGTTACAACGCAACAATCGTGACGGTCGTACCCAGGTAACGTAGTCTTATTCCAGGGTCCATTGATGACTAGCAAGGCCGCGTCTAGTAAGCCAGAGCCTTGTGATCGCCCGTAAGTTTGTGACGTTACACCTGCACTGTTGAGTTGCACGTTAGTCATTGGTACTTATTCAAGGGTGCTTAAGTGACTTTTGTTAATTCTTCTCGTTGACAGAACCCAGCCTTGGTTGGCATGGAGTTGTTGTTGCAAGCATGGATATGCCACACAGGGATTGGTGCAAGAGGGCGGCTAGGTGTAAGATCAATTAGCAGTACGTTTGAGGCCCGCCATTTTGGATTGGCATCGGTAACCCTGGAGCCGTAATATGGTTCTTCTTCGTGTTAGTGAAATGTCCTTTATTCAGGGTGTGTTAGTAACTCCTGCTAAATCTCTGGTGTGTCCACCTATCCCCGTCTTTCATGTTATTGTTGTTAATTGAATTTTTAACAGATAGCGATTGTATACGTTGAAAAAGATGTATTCAAAGTACCAATGATCTGCATGTACAATTTTTGATGAGTGTTTTTGTTCGAGGATTGACTTTTGCTCTTGGTCACAATTACGTTTTTTCGTAGATATAGAAAAAATGGTTGTAATATGACTCGAAAACCCATCACGTAGTAGAAACCTTTTAGCTTTGATATAGGGTTAATAGCTTTTTCTAGGATCTGGGCCTAGAACCAAAAATTTAAAAATTTTAAGAATCCAGGTCCGAAACCGGACCCTTTAATTTCTTCAGGCTCCGGCTCCGAACCAGGAATCTTTAAATTCTGGATGGTTCGGGTTGTGAAGAGGTGTTTTTCTACCTGTCACTATAAACAACCCTTACCGGCACCGGGATCCTAAAGTACGAAATTAGTCAATAATA
>JAAAKG020142511.1:0-11591 GCA_010014905.2 Druon quercuslanigerum
GTATATCGATATATATATATATATATATATATATATATATATCAGATGATCCTAAAGGTCTGACTTAATATTGCTTATTCTACTTTACGTCTCGGATAGCTAACTTGAATTGATTTTTCCCTTGAAGTTCTATAATACTGACTTAAGGCTCTTCCTCAGGCTTGAAAATTAGCCCATGTATTATTCTGCCAAGCTTTTCTCCTTCAATAATGAATTGTTTGATTTCATATTTTAACCACAGAATATAAATTTTAAAATACATTATTGCTTAATACAATTTTTTATTATTAACACAATTTTGAAATCGTATTTTCTGAGTTAAACATAATATTGAATGATTTTGAGAAGTAGTAAAGTTTTCTAAAAGCCTAATGCTATTGTTTATAAAATTAATTATAGTTTTCTTCTTTAAATTTCCGTCAAATAGAGTATGGATGGTTTACATCAACAAAAGAACAAAACAAATTCAATCCGAAAATACGATTATGTTTTACATTTTTTGGGATTAAATAATTGTTTAAATAATTCACTTTTGCCTAAACAATTGAAAATTGTTTTTAAAATAATGGAAAATTCTATACTTTTCCGATTAAACAATTCCCAATTCTTTGTACACGATCTTTTTGCAGCATTTTTCTCGTGGAATCTAAAAAGAGAGAAAAAACGTATATCCATCATTTGCATGGACCATATTTTTAACTTTAACATTAGAGTATTATTAGAGTGTTATTTTGGCTGAGAGAAATAAAAATTATTAAAATATTCAAAAATTTAATTTTAATACTCTACATTAGGTTCATTACATAACCACGAGACAATTAAAAAAAGATAGAAGAAAATCGGTTAATCCGTTTCATTTCTGTTGAAAGTTTTGGTAATTTTGCATAAGATGACATAAGATTATTAATAGTTTTATTAATTAATTAATTAATTAATATGTATACATAAAATATAACAATATAATACAATTAAAAATCATTTATAATATATAATTACTATATTTTCGTGATTTTGTAAAAAAGAAATAGTTTTCAAATTTATTATATGAAAAACTAGATAAGCGCCATTTGTTTTTCCCCCTCCCACATGTAATTTTTTTATCTTTGCACATATCTAATATAAAATTCTTTAGGATTGCATTCTTCTATATAATACTTAAAATAACATTTCTATGATAAATTTATGCAGATCTTAAAGAATCCAATTTCTAAGGGCCTTGAATGTCTATACCGAAATTTGAGTCTATGCAAAATTGAAGAGTACAAAATAAAAAATGCCGAAGATTTTCTAACTCAAATCTGTCAAATATCCAACTTTTTATAACTTCGAAAAAAAACAACATGGAGAAATCGTTGTGTGTTTAAAATTCGACCTAACTAGCTTAGAGGTTTTTATTTAAAGCTTTTGAATGCGCACCCCTTTCTAATTTGTAATAAGAATGTCGAATCTTCAAACTAAGAAAGCTAAGCCTTATAGACCTTAAACTTAGGAGCCCGAAAGTTTGAATGCCAATAAAAAAAAGTCGCGTAAGCTTTCTCGACGAAGGAAGTAGGATAAGAGGTCATTTCTATCTCGCGAAGTTGATGATTCATCGTAAAGAAAGTTCCTATTTTACCAAACCTTTCTTAAGCCTCGTAAAGCTAGCTTTACTGGAAATAGGTGGGTGTTGACACATTCAAAATTATGACGTGATTAAGCGGGAAAACTTATCCTGCAGAAAAAGTTACACTGTGGGACAGTTTACTCGCTGAAATGCTAGTAAGAACAATAGATAGCATCATATCCAGAAATTTCGCATGACAATGTCACTCTCAAACCGTTGTTTTTTTATTTATAATCTTAATCTACCTGCGAGCACAAGTTAACCAATATTGAATCTGCAATATTTGAACATCTTCGTTGTCTCCAAATACATATAATTTGCATGGTAATTTTTAATTTTTCTGAATAATGTATTTTCGAAAAATAATTAAAATAGAATAAAAATTCAAGCCAGGAGTCATTTTCTAATGTTATATTTTTCAATAATCGTGATACCAAGACAAAAAGAAATTTGAATTGTAATCCTTTTCTTGAAATATTTTTAGTCTGAACATCTCGATTCATTTTTCTCGAAACCTCATTTAATATTTGGTTTAATATTTTCGATTGATTGAAATTCATATTTTTGGTTGAAAATGTAATACCTTGGTTGAAAGAGGTTTTTTTTTGCACATTCATATTTTTGGACTGAAAATTTTAACGGTTCGGTTAAAAATTCAACCATTTTATTTCCAATCAACTATTTCGTTGAGAAGTCATCCTCTTTCATTTCAAATTAACTTCTTTATTGAAAATTTATATTTTTGATATAAAAAATTTAACTATTTTGTCAAAAAAAGTGGTCTCGTTTGGTAAAAATTTAATCTTTTCCACTCAGAAGCGCAACTGACATAAAAATAATATTTTTTGGTTGTAAATTACAATCGCTTGTTGAAAATCCATGTTTTTTCAAAAATAATTTAAAACAGAAAAGTATTTCAAAGTATATAAAACGAAATGTATTTTTTAATATATTTTGAAACAAAATTTAAAATCATTTTAAGAATTTTTAAATGCTTTAATAGAATAAAGTTTTATTTTCAAAAATGATTTCTCAGCGAGAATAGAAAAAGATTTTAAAACTTTTGAAACGATTTAGCAAAATAGCAAAATTTTGTAAATGCCTCGAGTAAGTTTAATACATATTCTAAAAGTTTTAAAAGATTCAAAAATAATTTTAATTTGTTACCTACAGATTTAAAAAAAATTACCAAAATGTAGATTTCTAAATGTTTTTAACCAGAAAAAGTTACTTCATAGCAATTAAAAAATGGCTATGTTAAGCCTGCGCATATCATTAGGACATCGGAATCGTATGATATTTGCCATATTGCGGGCAAACAGTTTTTCAAAATAATAAATAAATTCTAATATAATATTATTTATTTTTACTCGACAACATAAATGACAAAAATATTATATTTCTTAAATATAATAAGATATCATAATCCATAAAATTTTAAAAATCCGGAAAAAAACTGGGAAACAGCCGGGAATTTGGAGGGTGAAAATTAGTAGACACCCTGTTTTGCATATGGCGAATTATTAGCACATTTTAGATGATGTCATAGAATGGTTAGAGAAATTATGGTGATGAAAATGACTTTAATAAAGTTTCTCAGCTGGGTTTTATGTTATTATTTCCCTCGCTCCTTTTTCATAAAGGTGAAATTGCGGGTATAATAAGACAGTCAGCACCCAGGAAAAATTTACAATTCGCATGGATGTATTTTCCTTTTGTATTTATGCCCTTCGCGACCTTACTTCTTAATGAATCTCATAAAGAGTCGACACACTTCACTGTAAGTACATAAAACTTTTCTCGTCGCCCGCGTTGAAAAATATTTTCTAGTTATTCTACCATGCTTGCTAACTCTGGACACCATGACTTATTCAGACTTCAAGTAACCGAATAAACAAATATAAAGAACGCAGTTTTATCACCAATGAAAAACAAATATTTAAATATTGTATTTTGGATTCACTCTATTCTTTACTCTGCATCCTACAATTTCAAATATGAGCCTTTAAAATGAAATCATTTTAAATCCGAAGTTGTTAGGATTAAAAGATCTCGTATATTTACAATAATAAGTGCACGGTAATAAATTTTCATGTTTCAAATTCAACTATTATATCTAAATCTATTATAAATCTGCTTTTTAAATTTTAAAATGACTAATTTTAAATTAAATGTTTGTCCAAAAGACTGGCCTATCTCGGCCTAAAAGTTTAAATTTTTTTATTTTATTCCAATATTAAAATGAAACAATTTTTTATTAGGTGTCATTAAGCATGACTAATTTTTAAACTTGAAAGAATTTTAAAATAAACCATCTCCAAAGTGAAAAATTTAAAATTCGAAAGCCTGCAACTTGACTTAAAATCGTATTTAAATAAAGGAATATTTAATGAAATTGAAAATTGTATAATTGAATTTTTTATTGCTACAAAAAACTTTTGCATTTTCTGCTCAACAGAAAAAATGGTCTGCTCGATACTCTATAATATTTCCGGAAAATAATTTTAATAACACCATGGAGTTAACGAAAATAAAGAATTCCGACAGACAAAAATTTTGAAAGGGGAATTTTCCAACTGCACAGTTGGGGAAAAATTTTTAATTATTGAATTATGAAGTTCTCGATTTTTTTATTACCTGAATAACACAATTCGCGACATGATACAAATATCGAATTATGAAATTACACACAAAAAAACTTCAGAAAAATAAAATTTTCGTCAAAAAATATCAGGAATTATAAAATTGTTGCCTATCATTAATCCCCAGGGTGTCTACTCAAATCCTGGAAAAAATTCCCTGACAATTCCAGGTTTTTTCCTAGTACCTGAAGCTTTTTCCAGGGATGATTTTTCGAAAGTTTATTACAAATAGTGTCCCTTTTTATTTTATAGGAATTTAATTAACATTACAAGATATTCTTAAATATTTTAGAGCGATAGATTAAACAAATATTTAAATAATTCTAAAAACCTTATTAATAATTTCGAATTTTGCGCTAAAGTACATGAATTTGAATAAGAATTCAAAGACATTTTTATTTTATTTACTTATACTTGTGCTTCAACCGCTTCAAATTCCTAACTTTTCACGTAGAAATTTGAACTTTAAAAAAGACACATGAATTTTCAACCAATTCTCAATAAAAGAATTAAATTTTCAACTGAAAAAGATTAGTATTCAAACAAATAGCTGCATTTTGAACTAAAAAATATCACTTTTCAACCAAAAATGGAATAATTAAATATTCAGCTAACAAAATGATTCTTACACAAAAAAAAAAACAGATTTATTTTTTAAACAAATTTAATTTAACTTTCTACCAAATATTTTTATTTCCAACCAAAAAGATGAATTAATTAATAAAATGATCAACAGTTATTTGGAATACTTGAATTTTTAAGCCAAAAAAATGGATTTTTAAAATAGACGATCAATTTTCAAACAGGAGAATTAATTTTCTATCTTGAAAGACGATTTTTAAATAAAATATATGAATTTTTAACAAGAAAGTTGAATTTTTCGAGAAAGCAGACCCATTTTTAACTAAACAAATACATTTTTACCAAAATAATAAATTTTTAACTAAAATGATCAACCTTTATCTCGAATAAATGAATTTTAAACAAAAGATGATTTTTTGAGAAAAGATTTCAATTTTGATCAAAGTAGTTTTATTTTAACCAACACGATGAATTTTCCACCATTTTTGACCATGTAGAAAAAAATTAGTCCAAATTAAAAATACATGAATTTTCAATAAAATATTTGCATTATAAAATACAAATAAAACAAATTTTTAACCACATATTTCAATTTGAAACAAAAAAAGATCCATTTTCAAATAAAAATTGAATAAAAGAATCGTTTTTATCAACGAAGACGAAATTTATTAAAGATACATGAATTTTAAAGTAAAAATATAAATTGTCGAATAACAATTGAATAGTTAAATTTTCAGTTAAAAAATGCATTTTCAACTGAAGTGACGAATTTTCAACTAACATGATGATTCGTCAACTTAAATTGTTGAATTTGCAACGAAAAACATGAATTTTTAAATAAATAGGTAAGTCTTTAACTAGAATCATTAAATCTCCCATAAAAAGAATTATTTTTAGCCCAGAAAATTGATTTATACCAAAAGGTCAAAATTTTCAACCAAAAATAATTTTTTAACCAAATATTAAATAGTTATATTTTAAGTAAGAAAATTAATTTCTAATAACAAAAAAAACAAGAAACAAATTTTTAACAAAAGAGTTCGAGTTGCACTTGAAATAAGCTTAAGAAACTGAACTTTCAGTCAAAAAAATTTATTTAAAAAAGAGCTTTTTATTCCCTTTAACATTTCAATTTAAAAAAAATTAACTATGCTCTTGAAAAAAGGTCCTGACTTAAAAAAAAATCCCTCACATTTTCAGGTTTTTCCAGGTATATACAAATTCCTTGATAATTCCAGGTTTTCCAGGAAGTGTAGACACCCTGATCCCGAATCATAAAATTACGAAAATAAACCTTCGATTATTTCTTGCTAAGAACATTAACTGTAGCAGAAGCAAAAGTAAAAAGAGAAAACTGATAATCACCTAAGTTAGATTGTGGAAACTGTTCAAAATATTAACACCTTAAAGTAGAAGGTTTAATTGTAACCTGACTAGAAGTATCTAGAACGTCAGGTTCAAGAATTACCGTTCCAAAAATAATTAGCTGGAAACGGCAATTTTCTAAAAAACTGCTGTAACAAAAAGATACGATAAAAAGAAAGAATTTATAATTCCAGATTTTGTTTTGTCTCTAGTTTTTAAGTAGACTATTTTCTACTTCCGCGATTTAAATTCTTGTCGTGAATTTTTTGTTTAGGCATTTTTAAAAAGGGAAGTCTCTCTTCTTCATTATTCTTAGCATGCAAGCTATTTTATAGAAAAAAAAGAATTCAGTTAGTAGGAGTTAACAGCGATCTAGATTCAGTAGATAAGGTAATTTATCTGTCTGGCCGCTCGCTTCGCTTGAACACACCCAGTGTTTTCTACTGAAGAAGACAGGTCTTGGATTGCGGACTTTCTTAATTTTTACAATTCACATAAACTTTCATTTCTGCATGTGATAACGCAGGAAGTATAATACCAAACTTTTACAAAAATTTTGAGTCATCATTTTCTTAGAGTGAGTATATATTTTTATTGGGAAATTGATTCGAGTACTTTGTGGTGAAAATATGGATAAAGGACTAGGAATCTGGATATTTGCCTTGGGAAATCAGTAAACGGGGAATAACTGCATGTAAAGGTTGATTTTAGTCGGATACCGAAAATTAATCTGCAATATGCTTTGCATGCTTGTGACGATCGATTCTTTGTTCACGCGGAAATTATGTTATCGGCTAGGATCGGCTTTGGCTCTGCAGCAATTTCGATTGTTTCATTCACAGGGTATCCAGCGGACCGTGAGTGCGGGAAAAGCCGGGAAAATTCCGGAAATTTTATTTAACCTGAGAAAAGCGGGAATTTGATATAGGATCGGAATTTTTTTTCTTAAATAGAAATTTTGTCTACATTTTTTGATTGCTTAAGCGAGAGGTAGTTAGAGGGAAATCTGGTTGTTTTACGTATATTACGATTAAAGTTAATAAATCTTCGATTATACTTACGTAAAATGAAAAAAATGTTATTGAATCAAATTGTAGGCGCTTTCACGCTTGTTGAAAAGCATTTCTAATTTACCTAATTGAATCCCTAGCAGACTGCGTGAAAGAAATGGTTACGCAATTGCTTGCCTGTAAAGTGACCACATGGTGACCATGCGGTTCACTGAGCATTCTATGGCATATTTTTATCTTTTTCACATTTATCTTGATCAGATAGAGCACTATTTTTTTAAATTAACAAAATTACACAAAAAATAAATTTCTGCTGGCTAATTTTATAGAGTCTAACAATAAAAATAAAAAAAATTTGTTAGGAACAAGTCGGAAAAACCATGAGAATTTTAAATCTTCTGATCACTAGATATTCTGATTTGATGCGGGTGCAGGTATGAGCAAATTATACGTATGACGTACTTCCTCACATCGCCAACCCCATTTCAAATCATGCAGGCCAGCATGTGACATGTACAGGATTGGCTTTTCAAAAAAATATGATATTGTACCTGGGAAATATAAGATGACACTTTTATTTTAATGAAAATAGTTAAATTTTCACATATTTGATATATCAAGGTTTTCCTTCTTTAATTTTATCCAGTTTTTTGTGTTATATAAGTACTAACATAGCCTTCACGCCTTAAATTTCTCATCTAGTATTTTTTTATAGAAAAAAAATATTCATGATTGTTTTCATCGCCATACCTTTTTGCTGTTTTGAAGATTTTCAGTTTTTTCTTGTTCCAGTTTGTCAAGTTTTTTTCATTCTTTTGAAACCGATAAAAAAAATCGAAGAAAGAATAAGAAATTATACATTTATTTCAACTTTTGGAAATATGAAAAAAAGTTCTCAAAAAGAGCACCTTTTTTCTAAACTTTGTAGGAAAATTAGGTATTTATATAGTGCATTAAACAAAAATTTCCAATTTGATACTTTTTTTGTTTTTTAGAAGTAAATTTTTATTTTTTCTGAAACTTGCCTTCTTGCAATTGTTAAGATTTTAACGCATTTCTTGATCCAATTTGTTAACTTTTCTTGACCAATCAGAAAAACGGATAAAAAATAAAAAATAGTAAAACTGAAAGTAAAACTTTCGAATTTCTGAAAAAAGAAGCACATTTTTTCTGAAATACCTCATCTTTTTTCCCTAAAAGTTGCAGAAGTCAACTAAGCGTATATTTGAAACCAGGGCTGTATTTTTATTTCGAGAGAAACAAAATTCTATTTTTCCATTCTCATTCAGGAGAGTGTAATGTGATCGTTCAAATTTTCGATTTCTTATTTTTAACGGTTCTTTACATTTCGGCACTGTGGGCATATTTTTTCTTACTTCTTTCGTATTTATTTTATTTTACTGTTCTTTTTGCTTCAAATTAAAAAAAATTTTGTTTTATATTCTTTCTTTGTTTTTCTTATCAATCGCAAAATAGTTTTAAAAAACGTTGACGAACTGGAACAAGAAGAACCTTAAAGTCTCAACAATTTCATAAAGGACAAAGTTTCAAAAAAAATTTCCCCAAAAAATAAAACAACACTTAATTTCAAATTTATGGTTAGTATACTATATAAATACATATTACTTATAAGATTTTATAGAAAAAATTGGGGTTTTTGAAAATGAAATTATTTTTATTTTGTTTCAAAAATTCTAAATAATTGTATCATTATTTATTATTTTGAATTTTTTGTAGATTTTTAAACAGTACGAGAAACTGGCTAAAGTAAAATAATAAAAACCTTAATATCTCAAAAATTGTAAAGTTGGACCCTTTTTATAGTATAGTTTGCAAAACATTCACTATACTCTTAAAATTTTGAAATATTTATAAAAAATACGTATCTTTTTATTTTTCATTCACTAAAAGATATCTTAATGGGAAGTTAATCCTGAACATGTAACCTGTCAGACTGAATGATTTGAAATCGATTTGGTCCACCAGTTAATGGAAATCTATGGTACCTTGCTAAATTTATTGTATATTCAACATTGTACTATAGAACGAAGTGGGTAATAAAGTGAGACAGAAAACATTTCCCATATAATTGGAAGAAAATAAAATTAAAATCAGTGCTGAAAGATTAAGTTTGGGTCAAGAGTCTAAAGTCAAGTTTAAAAATATTCCAATTATATTTCTATAATTCTTTTTTTTTACTCAATTAAATAATAGAGGATCTTGAAAAATGAAGAAATAACCTTTCGGAATTGAAATCACTCAATCCCTTATATAGTCATAACTTTCCGCTTATTTTCACTCGAGGAAGAACATATAAATTATCCTTTCCTTTCGCTTTTTTCGTCATATATTTCTGCATTTGGTCTCCATCCTGGGGGAGTCGCGACTCTTTGATCGGGTTCTCTACTGCGTGAAATGGATACCCTCTATTCGAGAAAATCAGTTACGAGTAATGAGATATCGGCTTCGAGTTTGGAAGGATGAAAGACGGGGATGTGAAGGAAAGAAAATTTATTTTCGGACCCTCATCTTTCGACACCTTGCTCTTCGGACTGCATCCCCTGGGCCTTTTCGTTTTTATTAACACCTTTGAAATTCTTGAAAGAGTACACTAGGATGAAGGACTGTGATAAATTGCCACTTACCAATTTCTGTAACTTCAAATTATACCTTCGGTCCTGCTCTGTTCAGGTGGCACGTGCACAACTGAATATCTATATTTTATACATGCCATAATTTTGGGCCAATTATGGGCTAATTTTGGGCGGTAATGCTGATTTTTGGGCTCTTTTATTTTTCTTGAAAATCAAAATTTTGTGTGGAGGTGCTGCGTGCTCGAGCAGCTAGCACCTCTAGTATATAAAAAGATTAAAATTTTTAAATCCAATCCTACCGGATTTTCGGGCTATTATCGGGCTCTTAAAATATCAAAAAACCAAATTCAAAAAAGCAACCCCTATCATTGATAACCAACCCTCAAATTTAAAAATAAATTTTTTGACAAAACCAGCTATACTAAAATTTCGGGCTCTTTTCGGGCTCTTTAAATACAAAAAAATTAATTTTCGAAAATCAGCTCCTAACGCTGATAACGACCCCTCAGTTTTGAAAAATAATTTTTTGACAAAACAAACTATACCAGAATGTTCCCATGGAAAAATTTCAAGAGGCCTTACTCGTGTTCCAAACATGGGTTTCTTTTGGTTCCACCTTTAAAAACTACAGGGAAAAAATGAAAGGGGAAAAAAGACATCGAATTAAAAAGAATATCTGATTTTTATTGTGAATGATTGACAAACAGTGCATTAAAAATTTTAAAAGTCAATTATAAGTAATTTAACAATTAAAAAATTTAATAATACTTACCTTAAAACGTATCGATCTATTGAAATTTCTTCTACATTTTTCAAAAAATGGGATACATACCAATATCAAAGACACTCAGTCTGCACTTGACAAGGATTCTGTACAAATGTTATGGGTTTATTTTGGGAGATTGATTTTTGCGCATTTCAAGAGCCCGAAAATATCCCTAGATTCCGGTGTCGTCTGTTTTGTCGAAATAATTTTTTTAAATTGATGGGTGGTTATCAGCGTTAGGGGTTGATTTTCAGAAATTTATTTTTGTGTATTTGAAGATCCCGAAAATAGCCCTAAATTCTTGTATACCTTGTATTGTCAAAAAATTAATTTTCAAATTTGAGGGTTGGTTATCAATGATAGGGGTTGTTTTTTCGAATTTGGTTTTTTGATATTTTAAGAGCCCGAAAATAGCCTAAAAATCAGGTAGGATTGGATTTTAAAATTTTAATGTTTTTATATATACTGGAGGTGCTAGCTGTTCGAGCACTCAGCACCTCCACCCAAAATTTTGATTTTTGAGAAAATTAAAAAAGTCCAAAAATCGGCATTACCGCTTAAAATTAGCCCATAATTAGCCCGAAATTATGACATAAAAAATAGTTATTTTCCGTTGTGGAGGTACCAGCTGAACGAAGCTCTTCGGACCTAACTTTTTGTTATAATCTTTCTGAGCTCTAATCGTTCCTCATTGTCTCTGAAGTTCAGACTTGCTGTGCAGCTTTAATTATAGCATTTGGTTTTACTCACATGTAAAACCTTTCTTGACTTTTATATTAAAGAATTTTAAACTGGCAATCGTTAAAATTTTAAATTTTTTGAAATCTGATTTTCAAAACTCTAAAACATTAAAATTGTAGAGTTTAATTTTTTAAATTTAGAATTAAAAATTATGCACATTTAAGTATAACAAGTTCAAAATTATGTAATTTTTATAACTTATATTAGAAAGAAGATGATATATATATATATATATATATATATATATATATATATATATATATATTAGTCTGTTTCGGATAAAAAACA
>JAAAKG020142512.1:0-11591 GCA_010014905.2 Druon quercuslanigerum
AAATATTGTTTTTTTGTTAATTAAAATATTTCAATATTGAATTATTTAAAATGGAATTTTTTATATTAGTATAATATTAAAAATTTTATTAAAAGTCTTTGATTATGAATATATTATTTTGAAGATATTTAAAAATTAAAAATAGTTTATAAAGTTTCAATTGGGTGTTTTTATTTGTCTATCTAATAAAACTTTCCAAGTAAAACAGTTTAATTTTTAACGTTAAAATCTGCAAATTCTTAATTAAAAAAAAGTTAAAATCAATTATTATTTACTTTATAAATCATAAAGTACAGTTTAATTTTAATAATCATTAATATTTTATATTCACATTTGAATAACTAAAAATGATCCAATCAAAGTTGGACAGATTTTTTTTCTAAACATTTATCAAATGTCCGGTCGAAAAATTTTTCGGACGATTCTAGATTTTTTTTTTAGAGGGATAATAGGGTTGGGAACTGAGGTCTTTATACCTTTTATTTATTAATTCTATAATCTGAGAACTCTCGTTTCTCGTAGGGTCCATTCATTTATTCATTTATATTAATTTTTATTACACTATCTATTGTATATAATATACTTAATAATAAATTTCGCTCCTCGAATACGATTACAGGTTTGCTGCGAGTGGAAAAAGGTACGCGTAGAGTCACAAAGCCACATCGATAAACTACATCAACGAATGGATTTTCTATCGAAATCAGATCAGAGATAAGAGGTCTTTTTCAATATATCGAATATTTAATCGAAAAAGGGGCCAAAAATCAAGACCTATTCGAGTAGCGACAGAATTTTCTCACTTCACACACATACCGCGACTCTGATTAGTAGTACAGCTATACAGGAGTCACTCCACTGACGGACCGAGCAAGTTCATGTTCGAGACTCAGTTACCGACACTGGATATTACCATCGGTCGGTAATTTTACCATCGTTCGGTAAGTGGGATGACTCCTGTATAGCTATACTACTTGTATTCTGCACGATGAATCATTAAATACTGATTCAAATTGATTTTTCGACATTATAAACATAAATCCTAAGGTGTACTCTTCTCAACAAATGATATGGTGATACCCGATCAGACCAGCTGTAAACGAGTCACTAATTCTTTTTTTTTTTTTTACTTTTTCATACTCCCCATGTCTTACTTTGTATATATTAGTCCATAACAGAATTTTCTCCACATAATGAAGGAGTATTAAGTACTTATCTTACAATACTTCCACTTCGAAATACATTTCGTTTATTATCGTAGATTTTTATTTTTATTTTATGCAGGTCTTATAATGGTCCGTAAGATCGTCAAGTCGCTATATATTCTTTTTTAAATATCTACTTGAAAGCTCGAAGAAAATGGAAAGTGGCCATTGTAAATATTGTGCTCGAATAAATACGTTCGTTATGAGTCCAAGTCCAAATCGATCCACGTCCATTGTCTTTTCCACAAGTTAATAAACTTAATATTAAAATTGTGTTTCCAATACTCGGAACTGGACCGAAAAACGGCAGTGTATTTGTTGATATGGCGACTTTGGTTCTTGAAGATTAAATTATTATTTCTTTTTTTTTTTTTTTGAAGAAAGAGTAGAAAATTTAAAAACTCTTTATGACTGGGAGGAGATTTTTGGACGTGTCTCGTTCAGATTCTTTGATAACTGAGAATGATATAGGAGAATTTACCAACCGAAGATTAAAATTCATTAAATGAAGTTTTCCTTTTTTTAGTACAAATTAATAATGAAAGTTTATTGTTTAATTATGAAACACAGATTTAAAATATTTTATTTCAAATGTGAAAATTAAATATTTTAATTACTAGTTTCGTTTTATTTCTTTATTAACCAAACCAATTTTCAACCAAACTATTACCTTTTTAATCAAAAAGAATAAATTTTTACCAAAAGACTTAATTTCAAATAAAAACTATTTTTTATATAAGGCAGAACAAAATTTCAAACAAAAAAAGTATAATTTTCTGCAAAACAGTTAAATTTTTAACCCGAGAATAGAAATTTGCAACAAGAAAGTCAATGTTCAACTAAACAGTTAAAATTTCATTCAAACAGATGAAATTTCTACCAAAAAACATATTTTATCAATAAAATACACGCAGTTTCAATAAAATAGTTACATTTTTAAAGTAAGAGATGAACCTTTGAGCAAAATAATTAATTTTTAACAAAGTAGTTAAATTTTGTTTAAAAAATGACGAATTTTTAAACCGAAAAGTCAATGTTTCAACAAAATTGTTGAATTTTTAACCAAAAACGATTTGTTGAATTTTTAAGTCGAAAAGATGAATTTCTCACACAAAAATGATTAATTTTTACCAAAACAGTAAATTTTGTAATCAAACAATTCATATTGTAACAAAATAGGTCAATTTTCAATCCAAAAATACAATTTTCCAACTAGGAGGGTTGAATTTTCAACCAAAAAGAATGACTTTTTAATAAAATTGTTATTTTGCAACAAAATAATTAAATGTAATAGTTTACACTTCCATTAAAAAAAACTTTTATTTTTTAATAAATAAACAGTTGAATTAAACCGAAAAAGGGAAATTATTAACAAACCAGTAAATTTTCAATATAAAATTTGAGTTTTCTATCAAAATAATTGAAACTTGAACTATTTTGTCAAAAGCTCATATATTTTGTTAGAAGTGTAATAATTGTAACGGAAGGTTGCGGGCTCAATTCTCGCTGCCTGCACTTTTTTCTATTTTTTTTTTTTGTAACGACTATTACACAAGCTATATCGACATCGACAAGTCGCAGGGGATGACGGTAGTAAGTCAGGATTATAGCATTATTTTTATTTGCAAATAATTTTTAATTAAACGGCTTTCCAGTTAATTAAAAATTAACAATTATTGCTTATTTTATTCACATCTGCAACTGATTTGAACCTCTGATGCAGGTTGCGTAATAGGCCATCATGAATTTATCTCAACAAAAATTCGATATGATAATTTTTCCAATTTTTGTTCACACTTGTTCGAAACTCGATAATTGGCCCTATTACACACCTCTCTATATAATAATCCTGCCACATGAGTTCAAAAAAAATTCACCAGGTGCCGTGTTTTTTGTTTGGATTCATAATTTTTCTAAGTAAAGGTCATAATTTAAACAAGAAATTAAGGGAAATTAAATAATTAAACAGTTCAATAAATAAAATGCACTAAAAAAAATGTAAAAAAGTTTAGGCAGCGAGAGTCGAGCCCGCAACCTTCCGGCTACAAACCCGAGACAACGAAAACTTCAACATCATTTTTTTTTTTTCGAAACTGGACAAATATTTCGTTTTAGAAATTTTACAATTTAACTTTAGAATCATGAACTCGATTTAGAAAAATTATAAATCCAAACAAAAAACACTAACAGGCAGTCCCCTTGTAAATTAGTCCGGAATCCATGTCGTGATATGACTTCAGCAGGAAATCCCCATTTAAAAAAATCCCCATAAAACCGAAACTAGAAATTTTTCATTCGAAAATGACATTCACTTCCAAATAATATTCAGTCATACCCATGACATTTAGAATAAATCGCACAGCTATACAGATGCCCTTTTCTCTCAGAGTCTATTTTATATATTCACATTCAGGATTTTCCGACTTGAATGCAACACAGTAATCATAAAAAAATTTGATACATTTTTTATTTTTTTTTATTTTAAACTTCAGAAGAAATGTTTACTTTTTTATGGTAATTTTTTTCTTAAAATAAAAACTTAACCTCAGTTTGATTTGAGAAGAAAAATAAATTTAAATAAAAAATAAAAAATTCGAACTATTTATTTGCTAAAATTTTTTCAACGCCTAAATTCGAGAATCGGAAAAGTATCTAGAAACTTTTTAAGTAATTTTTTTTATTTTCGAGACTTTTAGAACTTTGGCAGAAATCAAAGAAAAATTTGTCGAATTTGGGAAAGCTTTTCAAGCTTTAAAATATTTTTAATCTCTTCCAAACCTCCTAAATTTCTCAAACTCTTTGAAACTCACTACAATTTTTATTAAAATCAAAAAAGTTATTTAAAATTCAACAAATTGCCTTAAAATCTTCCACGTTTTCAGAAATCTTTTTAAATTTCCGTTCAAAAATAATTTTTTAAGTAAATAATTATTTAAGAGTTTTCCATGAAACTCTTTTTCAATATTTTAGAAAATCACTAAAAATTTTTAAAATCTTTTTCAACTTTTTTTTTTTAATTAAATTTTCAAAACTAAAAATTCATTAAAAACTTCCCTATGAATCTAAAAAAAATTTCTTTCTATAATTTCAGTACGTTTAAGCTTTCTAAATTGACCATTTTGGCAATTTTATAAAAATGTTTTGACGTCTTTTTAAATATTCTCCTAAAATTGATGTTTTAACAACAAAAAAACATTTTAACCTTTCCTCGTAATAAAAAAAAAATTTTTCTTCGAACCTTTTAAAATTCTTAAAAGGCTTACAAATTTATTTTCTAACTATCTAACTTTTTAAATATCCTTTAAAATAATTCGACTTTTTCCTAAAATTAAAAAAAAATCTGCAAAATTACCTTAAATTAAACTTAAATTAATTTTTTTTAAATTTTCATTAAAATATTTTCGCAATCTTTTTCGAAATTAGGAAACTGAAAAATGTTTTGAACTATATTCAAATTTCTTTTAAAAATCTACGATTTTTTTAATTTTTTAAAAAGTTTTACTTATTTTTGAATTGCTTTAAACATTTTGAATAATTCTTAAACCTATTCAAATTTTTGCTATAATTTTGTAATATTGCAAAATTGAAAATATTTAATTTTAAATCTTTTCCTTTTTTTCAAAAATTTGAGAACAGAATTAAAAATATATTTAGAAATCATTTTACATTTGCCCATGAATTGTAAGCACATTTTTTACTCTGCTGAAATCTTTCAAAATTCTTAAAAAGCTTCTCAATTTTTTACGAAATATTCAAAAATCTACATTTTGATTAAAATATTTAAAAAACCTTTCAATTTTATAATCTTCTACATTCTGTTTCGAAATTTTAGAAAATAATTTGAAATGTTTATAAATATTTTTCAATTTTCTCTTAAAATTAATTTATAAAACAATTATAAACCCTGCAAAATTAAAAAAAAAATATCTTAAAATTTTCCAGATTCTTTTTCGACACATTTTGAAATCTTAAAAACCTAAAATTATTTTTTGAAAATAAAAAATAACCATTAAAAATTTGTTTAGAAAGCTTAAAAAAAATTAATCTTCTTAACTCTTTCAACATTATTAAAAGGCTTCTAATTTTTTTCGAATTCCTCAAAATACGTTTTTGCCCACAATTTAATTTTTCTCAACTCTTTGAAAATGTGAAAAAGTTGACAAATTATTTCCTAATATTAAAAAAATTATTTAAAAATATTCCATTTTATGAACCATGTTAAGAAACATTTAAAAATAAAATCTATCATGAAACAAAATGAGTTACACTGAAATGTTCATTTACAAAATGTATGGCCCTAAAAATAGGACGATCAAAATAGGATTTTTGAAAAGTCAAAATAGAAAAAAGTCGATCTACTGTGCTGCATCAAGTTTTCTAAGTCTTAAACAACTAAACTTAAGGTGACATCTACACGTAACAATCGACAGAGTTTAAGAAACGCTGTCCTCGGTTAAAATTTGGAAGAAGTCAAGATTAATTAGTATAATGAATTAATGAATGAATTAATTAATCATTGCACCATCCGAAACGATTATAACGGACAAACACTCTTGTCGAGAATAAACTTTATCGCATTTTCCACCTCGAATTCGACTATGGGGAAGAATAACAATAGCACTTTTATGCGACTATTTAAATGACTAGCTTTTCGCATTTGTGCAACTATCGGCCTTATATTATGTCGCTCTGGAATTTCAAAATTCACTTTTAAACGCTTCAATACCTCAACACTTTTGCAATTTAAAAGAAAAATCAGATCAGATACGGGTTTTATTAAAAATAGAAAAATAAATAAAAATAATTCGAAGAGAGAAATTGATTTCGCATTTACCAAATCAAAAGAGTTAAAATTATTCTTCAGTAATTCGTCCGAAAAATTGCAAATGTGTCGAATTATTTAGTGTTCACATTTTGTACGACAATCCAAACCTAAAACAGGAGCTCAATTCTTTTGGCAGAAGGAACATTCTTTGCAACCTCGATAACTACATATTTTATTAATATATGAAGATTCTCGCAACTCTTTATATAAAAACAATTTTTTACTCTACGAAATAAAAAAAAATTGCTGGCTCTTCTCATCAATATTAGGCTAAAATTCAAATTTAATTAAAGAAAAATTACCTTTTTTATGCAAATTAATAATAAAAGTTAAATTTTCAGTTAAAAAACGAATTTTCAACGAAAAAATTAAATTTTTAACTAAAATGATAAATTTTCAATAAAACAATGCAATTTTTATATTTCAACTAAAAAATATTTTTATTTTAAGTTAAAAACCGTTAAATTCGACAAAAAACAATAATTTTTGATAAAGGAATTAAATTTTCAACAAAGAGAAATTTTTCGGTCGAGAAAGATAAATTTCAAACAAATTGATGAATTTTTTTTACTAAATAGTTAAATTTGGAAAGCCGCATATATAAATTTTTAATAAAAAAGTTTACAAAAAAAAAAAAGATTTTTCAAAAACATTGCATTTTTAACCAAAAAAGATTACATTTTTACCAAAAAAGATAAATTTCAAACCAACGTCGAATTTGCAAAAAAAAGGTTAAATTTTCAATAAAAACAGGTTTTTCAGCGATGATGAAAAATTGAAACCAAATTGTTCAATTTTAAAAAGTCAAGATGATGAATTTCCCACAAAAAAGTGGAAATTTCAACGCCACAAATATAAATTTTCGAGAAAAAATGAATTTTTAATCAAACATTTGAATTTTCTACCATTATGTTGTATTAGTTAAAAATTTAACTTTTTTGTTGAAAATTCCTCTCTTTCAGTAGAAAATTATTTTTTGTTTGTTAAAGATTCAATTTTTTGGTAGAAAGATAATCAGTTCTGCTTGAAGATTCAACTTTGTTGTTGTAAATTCGTCTTTTGGGTGAACTCAACAAATTTTTATTTAAAATTTTCGAAAAATTATATTTTGAATTGAAAAGTGAGCTTTTCGCTTTGAAAATTCAAGTATTTTCGTCTGAAATTCCTCTATATTGGTAGAAAATTCGTATTCTTGCATTAAAATATCAAAATTTGGTTGTGCTTTTTTGCTTTCTTTACCAAAAAATCTTTCTTTATTTAAAAATCAAGTACGTGGTTAAAAGTTAAATTACCTTCTTAAAAAATTGTTTGCTGGAAGATTCATCATTTTTTTATTTCTGAAAATTAACTTCTTAAACTGAAAATTGAACTATTGTATTCTTGATTGAATTTTCTTTTAAAATTCCTCTTTTTTGGTAGAAAATTTGTCTTTTTATCTTCATATATGTGGTTGAAAGTTTAACTGCTTTTTTCAAAACAAAAAAAAATTTTTAAAGATTCATCATTTTATTTTTTAAAAAAACTAAAACTCGTTGGTTAAAAATTCTATTGGATTGAAAATTTCTCATCTTTTTGCTTAAAAACTGATTTTTTTATTGTTGAAAATTATATTCCTGAACTGAAAATTAAAATATTCCATTTTTAGTTAAAAATTTATGTTTTTAATTGCAAATTTATATTTTCTATTAAAAAATTCAAATAATCTTCTTTTTAAATCTCTCTTTTTTCCCTAGAAAATTCGTCTTCTTAAAAGTTGAACTACTTTGTTAAAATTTCATTTTATCATTTAAAGATGCATCTTTTTCGTTAAAAATTCGTCTTTAAATAAAAAATGCAATATTATTACTTGAAATATTAGGAATTCAAATAATTTAAAACTAAATTTAATATAGTAACTTTTATTATTAATTTATATCTTTAAAAAAAAGTAATTTTTCAACTATCCAATTTGAATTTTCGCGGAACATTGACTAGAAGAGTTGGCGCTACTTAGCTTCTGAGCTGAGATTTTTAATGGTGCTGACATCTACAAATTTGGCGCGAAAATTTAAAAACTGAAAACCCCCTTTCGAGCAATGTTCCTTCACAAGCTGGAATTAAAATTTAGTACCTAGGGCTAATTAATTAAATAGAAAACAGAAAAAAGAAACATGAAATAAAATAATGTAACACAGGAGCTATTTGTGCATTCTAGTCGATTCGGCCTGAGAACGGAATCAAACGATCTACGTTTGGGCGAAGCACTTACACTATCTTAGAGATTATTTTCATAGTGACATTTAACATAATTAAATAACCGCTCTAATGACGATATACGATACCTTAACAGGGCTTTAAAGATTTATTTGTTATCCTTTAATGCTTAATCTGAGGGCGACTCAGGCCCTTTACTTTCTTATTTTCTCTTTGCCCTCGACATCGAGGTTTTAGCTTTTTGGCGCTTTTTTTCTCAGCTAAGAAATATTCACTTTGCTCACAATGAATATCTTAAGAGATTATAACAAGCACCTATACCCTATAGCCTAAGGAAACTGGTGGATTTTAAATTAAGTTTCAAACTTTAAAAATTAGATAGAAACGAAAACTATTTTAAAAAAAGTTTAACTACAAATATTTTAAGTAGAAAGTAGAAAAGAGAGAAGACAAATACTGATTAAACGATATAAAATTTTCCAGGAGGGGCGAAAATTTCCTATTCTCATAGCAAGGTGGGAAATTATCCTGAAATAAATATTTTTGTGCACACTCCGGACTAGGTACTCAGTATTTTTCTTATCAAAACAAAAAAAAAACACAAAACCGCAAACATGTTAAAAGATAAACGAAAAATGGCAAGCGATTGATGAGAAACAGGAAATAAACTAAGGCATGGTGTCTAAATCGTTGAAAAGTTTAACAAATGTTATAAAGACTTCATATAAGTATAATTAAATTATTTAATGTTTATCATTTTCCCATCATTTTGTTAAAAAATATCCATAAAAACAACGTCTTTCTGATCACTTTTGAAATTTCTACTACCGGTAAAAACCATTTTTAGATTCATCTGGATGGGTTGAGATATTTGAAAATATTCCAAAAATTTCTGATAACTTCACAGAATTTCAAGCAATTTTATAATATTTCATCATAATTTAAAAAGATTTCAGAGGATTAAAAATATTTTAGGTATTTAAGAGGATTCCGAGGAAGTTTCAACAAAAATTTTAAATGTAAGATATTTAAAACAATCCAAGGATATTCAATCCATTTCAATGAAATTTCAAAGCACTGCAGGGTTTAAAAGATTTGAAGAGATTTTTAAATATTTTAGGTTATTTTCAAAGGTATAAAAATATCAATGATTTTAAAGATTTTTAGGATATTAAAAAAAATGTCTAAAAATTTTGAAGATTTTAAGATATTTTCAGATATTTCAAGGCATTTCCAAAGATTTCAATACATTTTAATGAAATTTAAAAGAATTCCAAAAATTTAAAGATATTTTCAGATATTTCAAGGTTTTTGCAAAGATTAAATTTAAAAAAAAAATAATTTTCGACAATTTTAATGATTTTAGGTTATTAAAAAAATTCCAATGAATTTAAATACATTTTAATGAAATATAAAAGAAGTCCAAAAATTTGAAAATATTTTCAGATATTTTGAGGTATTTCCAAATATTAAATTTAAAACAAATAATTTTCAACAATTCTAATGATTTTAAGATATTAAAAAAATTCCAATGAATTTCCATACATTTTAATAAAATTTAAAAGAATTTCAAAGATTTGGATATGTTTTCAGATACTTCCGAGGTATTTCCAAAGATTAAATTTAAAAGAAAATAATTTTAAACAATTTTAAAGATTTCAGGATATTTAAAAAAAGTCAAAGAATTTCAATACTTTCAATGAAATTTCAAAGAATTTGAAAAATTTGAAGAGATTGTCAAATATTTTAAGTTATTTCCAAAGATTAAAATTTTATTTAAATAATTTTAAGGATTTTAGGATATTTAAAAAGAAATCCAAGGAATTTTAATACATATAAATGAAATTTCAAAAATTTAAAGATACTTTCAGACATTTAGAAGTAATTTCAAAAGATTCAAAATTTGTTTAAAAGAATTTTAAAGAATTTAAAAGATTTTAGGATTTAAAAAAAAAACCTCCAAGGAATAGCAGCACATTTAAATGAAATTCGAAAGAATTTCGAAGATTTGAAGATATGTTCAAATATTGCAAGGTATTTTTCTAAAGATTAAATATTTTTTATAATATTTTAAACATTTTAGGATATTTAAAAAGAACTCCAAAAAATTTCAATAAATTTTAATTAAATTTCAAAAAATTTCGAAAATTTGAAGATATTTTCAGATTTTTTTCCAGAGATTAAATTAAAAAAAAATATATATTTTCAAAGAATTTGAAATATTTTAGGATATTTAAAAAAATTCCAAGGAATTTCAATACATTTTAATGGAATTTCAAATATGTTAAGGTAATTGCAAAGATTAAACAAAATATCAATGATTTTAAAGAATAAGAAAGATTTGAAGATGTTTTTAAATATTTCAAAATTTACGTATTATTTTTTATATAAAATTTAAAAAGATTTAAAAGATTTAATTATATTCTAAAAAATTCCAACGAAAACCTTTAAAAAATCAAGATTTTAGGACATTTAAAAAAATGGTAAGTAATTGGAAGAAATTTCGGAAGATTTCAAAGGATTCCAAAGAATTACAAATAATTCAGGGTATTCACAAGGACTCCAAGAGAGTTTCAAGAAATTACCAAAAAAATTTAAACAATTTCAAGAAACATTCTCAGTTTACAGATAAATGCACGGAATTTCAAGGGATTTCAAATATTTCAAGTTATTTCCAGAGAATTAAAAAAAATTTTAGCGGTATTTTACAAAAATATCAATAAAAAAAATGCTTTTTAAATGATTTTTTCAATTAACGCTTTACACTATTTACAAAATATACCCTTAGATTTGGTTGATCAACTTTTCTACATTTGATAACAGAATGAAGAGTAAATAAAAATATCTAAAACCATTAGTAAAGGATTGCAATCTTAAAAATTGTTGTTAAAAATATAAACTCAAGTATAATCTCGTTTTAGATTACATTTTATTAACGTTTGTTAGGATCGCAACCACTCGTTAAAATGGGTAGATTATTTTAGGTCACGCCTATCTTGTCAAAAAATCTAGAAAAATGCATAATCAATATTAAACAATAAAAGATATGTACCATTATTTTTTGTTAGTAAAAAATCGTTAAAAAATAAGTTGTCAATGAATATTTTTTCACTTCTCAACAATTTAGACGCCACACACCCTGAAATAAACTATTAATCTGAACTTCCAATTTGTGCACGAATACTGAAATTATCAATATTTAATTAATAATTGACAATGTAAATTCCAGCTAGGTAGAAAAAAGAAGTTAGACCTCTCTCTCTCTCTCTCTCTCTCTCTCTCTCTCTCTCTCTCTCTCTCCCTCTCTCTCTCCCCCTCCCTCCCCTCTCCCCTCCTTCTTCTTCTCTCCCTTTTCCCCCCTCCCCCCC
>JAAAKG020142513.1:0-11590 GCA_010014905.2 Druon quercuslanigerum
ATTTTGAAGGTAAAGAGTAGTTCTTTACGATGCCATTGTCAGTTTGTGAAAAAAAATTTTTCGCGATGTTACGGGGCTTCGAACACATCAAAATAACGGGTTTTTGACCCTTTTAGGTTAGAATATCTCGAAAACTGAGGGTGATGGAATTTTTCTGAGGTCAGATTCGGATTCAGCGCAGCAAAAACCTTCGGGTATAGTGGGTCTGGTCTCTGGTTCTGAGAATTGTTGGCCTGTGTAATTAACAGTTATTATTAATTCAAAAAATATTACAGAAAAAAGTCACTGTCAAGACAGTTTTAGTTGAATTCGTACAAACAATTGAGTCTACTCATTAAAAGATGGTACGCATGGCCATTCCACTCATAATAATTTTCTACCATAAATAAATAAAAAGTTGGTCAAATTACAATATATGCCAATAAGAAGTCTTTGACAAGAAAAAATCAAACTTTGTAATTGCTTACAATGATTATTTAAGTAATTCCAGAAGAGAAGCTGTTTGTAAACAATCGTATTTATAAATTAATATCTCTCAAACATGATGAAAAAATTATAAGTTTTAACAACTATTCATTGCAAATCACAAAATAATGTTACTTGTCCATCATCTTTAAATATAGAATAATATTATTTATTACTCTAACACACTATAAATTATTTAAGTATAATTCTTATATTGACTTAAGTCCAGTTTTATTGAATTTGAGAACCTTCAGGGCAGTGGCACTACAAAATTTTTATTGGTTATTAAATAAAAAAGGTTCCTTTTCTTATAATAAAAAAACTAGAAGTTACAAGTTATCTCTAAAAGCATTGCGGTTATTAAAAAAATACATCAAAATGCGTTGAAAATTGAATTGTTGACAAAATAGATTTGCAGTTTTGTTTTGTACTTGGCCGCGATTTGCTACCGAAAATCCTGATATCGGACCCGAATTCTGTCAGCTCAAAATAAAAAATTTTTACAAAATAGTTTTTTCCATGTTGACACAAAAATAAACAAATTTTTGTGTCGATACTGCAAGGGGTCCAGTAGGCGTTCTCTGTATCATTAAATTCGTTGTTTTGAGCGAGTTAATAAGGCGTCGCCATCACAACAGCGTGTAATTTGAATACAATTTTCGCGATGAAAGCCGTTATGTTGTCGGTGCTCTGAAACGAAAGCCCAGTAGCTTCTGTTTTTCGGCAACGAGGATGTCAGACAAGTTTACTACACGGTGCTCCAGCAGCAGGTGTTATAAAAATACTACTAGTGGGACGAATCCGCATTTTTTTCGCCCTTTTTTCACCTCGTTCGACGTCTCAGCCAGAACCGGTAAAAAAGCTGCACATCTTAATCTCGTTTCAAGATTTTTCTCGTCGTGACGATTTACCAACGGCACTTAGTCGCGTTTCATTTCTTTCCATTACGTTCCCCTTAATTCCCTTTCGGTCCATTACATTTAATTGCATTCCATTTCATTCACTCGATGAGTTTAAACGAAGAGAACATTATCTGCCGAAGTGGCAATAATGTCCACTGCTAACACATTTTATTTTATTTTTTCCTACCTCGCTATGATGCACATTGCGGTTTAAAATTCGCTGTCTTATCCTCAATATTGTTTTTGGTAACGATGCAAATTGATACTTTAAAGTTCAGTTATGGTCCATTATTTATGGTAATGGTCATTTGCAGCGAAAGAAAAATTTATTTATAAGAAGAGTATTTTATCAAGAGAAGTAATTTGAGCTTAAGTGAATTAAGAATAACGTTGGAGTCGTTACAATGTAGCAGTCTGTTACCTTTTTGTTTATAATCTTTTTCTTTTCGCATACCTTAAAATAAAAATAATTTCGCAATTACATTAAAAGGTTTCTCTCACAATGAGTACACTAGGATAACAAGTAGATTACCTGGGATTAGATGTAAATTATAAGTAGATTACCCAGGATTACGAGTATACTACTTCAAAATCGGCGGAACCTTTTTTTTCTCGAGGGATACAGGGGCACGGACTTAAAATATTGAATGGTACAATCTGGACATAGCATAATAATATTATACTATGTAAAAATTGAACATAAATAATAAATAAACAATAACTAATAAATACAGGTAGAAAATTCATGTTGCCAAAGATTTCAGAGACTTTGAAAACATTTCGGATACATTCAAAAAATTTTAAGAAGATTGCAATAATATTTCAAAGATATTATAAAGAATTTGCAAAGATTTCAAATATTTGTTAAAGATTTTGTATAGATTTGAAAGATTTCACAAAGCATTATATTATTTCACAAATATTACACATAGATTTAAAATATTGAACAAAGAGTTAAATGATTTCACAAAGATTTCAAATATTTCAAAAAGATTTTGCAAAGATTTCTTAATGATTTTAATGATTTCCAACAGATGTCAAAAAGATTTTGTAATGATTTCAAATATTTCATAGGGATTTATGATAGAATTCAAAGATTTCACAAAGACTTCTATTATTTCACAATGGTTTTAGATATATTTCAAAGATTACGCAAAGATTTAAATGATTTCACAAAAATTTAAAAGGTTCCATTTCTATAAATTCACAAATATTACCGAATATTTCAAAAATATTTCATATATATTGCAAAGATTTTTAAAATATTCCCGAATATTTCAAAAAGCTTAAAAAGATTGCAATGTTGTTCGAAAGATTTTACAAAGATTTAAATAATTTCAGAAATATTACCAATTATTTCAAATATTTTGCCAAGATTCAACAAAATTGGAATAATTTTCTAAAGATTTCATAAAGATTTCACAAAGATTTCAAATCTTTTGCAAAGATTTTGATCGATTTAAAAGATTACACAAATACTTATACTATTTTACACTTTTTTATTTCACAAAGATTTCAGAAATATTTTTTAAAATAAACAAAGATTTACTAATGATTTCACAAATATTTCAAAAATTTCGGATAAATTCAAAAGACTTCACAAGGATTTCAATGATTTCACAAATATTACCAAATATATCAAAAATATTTCAAATATGAACTGAACTAATCTCAGAAAGATTTCAAACATTTCAAAAAGATTCCAGGTATATTTCAAAGAGATGAAGATTTCAGAGACTTCTAACAGATTTAAAAAAGATATAGGTAATAATCTCACAACTATCACAAAGATTCAAGATAGCTTTCAAAGATTGACCAAAGCAAGAAGGAATTGGAAGATTTCCAGTTCCGGCGATCCGGTGAATTTAATCATTCGATTTCAGAGGGGAGACAAATCAATACTTTGCCCCTACCTGGTCGATTTCTAGGGGGACATCGACCCTTGTGCCTCCTAGGGCTCCATTGCAAGTCCGGATAACCGAGCGGTCCAGCGGATCATCAGAATTGTTTCCGCCTCGCATTTGGACGTTCGCTGGTTAATTGTTTGGCGTATTAATACCCTTTTGTAGATAGCAGCTTGTCGTTTGAACACGCCGCGAAGTTCTTCCTTCATAAATAATCTATGATCCAATTATTTGAGAATTAAGATTAAAATTCTGAAATCGTTTTTTGAACGTAGAAAAGACACTGCATTCGGAAAGTACTTTTTACGTCAAGTGCAGAAGGCAATAACTGCGGTCGTTTGAGACGCAATTTCTGAGTACAATGCTATTTGATTGACCATTATGCCCCAGCTACTCTCCCTTCCGCAGTGAGGGGACAACCTTCATCCTTTTCGAAATCGCGCCATACAATAATGCATTCTCTTTTTCCGTCCCGTGGAGTGTTGTCACTCAGTCTCTTTGCCATCGACGGATAATAGGCAATGATGTTCGTCCGGTCTGGTGGTGGTGAGTGCAAAAAGTGCATCAATGCCGTCCTCTACGGAATTTCAACAGAAATCTTTAATTCCCTCACTGAATGAGTTATCACGCTGCGATGCGATGGAAGGATTGCTAGGTTGTCTCCTTTTACTGACTCGGCTCGACAGGAATTATAAACGACAGGCCTGAACTGAGAAGAATTCGTATTGTTTCATTCAGAAAACCATTCGGGCACCTACTTATTATATCTTTTAAGGTATACTTAGCGATAATTCGTCAAGACTTGACCTATTAGTAAAGCCATAATCATTAAGAATATACTTTGTTTTGTTGCAATTAACATTTCGAAACTCGATGCTTGGTTGATGTATTAGAAATAGTTGTTCATTGTAGAAAGATTGCACGCCACACAGTGGTGCAAAAAGTATCAATGAACAAATAAATTTCCAGCTAAAACTGCTATTATGCTTTCAAGTTTAAAAAAAATTGATTTGATTTTAATTTTAATAAATATTTGTAGTCTTACTTATCTGCCCTGGCATACTTCTCTAGCTTCCTTTACGTCCATGTATTTTTTCATGCAAACTCTAGTGCTTCTGTGGCTTCTTATGTCTCTTCGAAATAGGGCATTATTAATACATTTGACCATACGACACAGTCGGTACAAATATAGAATTATGTATGTGCCATTTTAGCTTTATTTAGTATATTTTTACTTCTGATAATAAGCCCTGCATTACCGATAACCTTCTCATATTTTACAGTTTATGCACCTATCTAACTCCTCATGTATCTTTCCGTCCCTAGTGATAAAGCTATCAAGATATATGAACTTATAAACTTGTTCTATTTTCTCATCATTTTAGAGAATGTTGCATGTTGTCTTCTCACTCTTTCCTTCTAATATCATAATTTTTGTTTAATTCAATTTGTTCAGCATTCTTTGCAAGTCTTCGATTGATTCTGCCATAAATACCTTCTTATCCGCGAACGCTAACTCACGTACCTTTACTGTTTCGAGATCCACAACTTCTTCGTTGAAAAAGGCTATTCTTATACACTTATCCATGGATATAATTAATAGCCATGAGGAAATAGTGCATTCTTTTCTAACACCTTTTATAATCTCAAAACACTCACGCAGTTTTCCATTAACCCTTGCACTCGCTTTTTTACCAGTAAATGGTCCTTTTATTGTTTGTGAGAGCCATCCATTTACTCCAGGCTCATTGAAGACTTTCCACAGCTTATTTCTATCGACCCTGTAAAATTTATTTTTCAGGTCAATAAATGCACAGAAAACTTTTTTTTCTGCTCTCAAACTTTTTTTATAATCTGTTTTAAGCTAAATATTTGATCCGTGCATGATTATCTTAAGTATAAGTAATTTTAAACCCTCAGTAAATATCCTAAATACCATAAGTAAAAAGTAGTTGTAGGGCATATGATAAAAAGTGCTATACTAGGTATCGTTCGCAGTATCTAAAATCACACGTATGATGGCAGTGTGATAAAAAATAGTTACAATTTAAATGTTGGAAAAATGGGAACTTCGGAATTTATCGTGGAATGAGTCATTAGCTCTGAATTGGGATTCAAGATATTAACCTATTTTATACAATCTTTTTTTTATCTTCTTCTAATCATTTAATGAAGCTAATGCACCCTATTAAAATTAAATTTATTAATATTATAGCAAATTTCAATGTTTCTTAAGTGGCTCTAATCCTTCGAAAATGCGTCCGCCTGTAGGATCGGCAGTGTCAAGTTGGGTTTTGGTATTATAAAAAAAATGTAGGGTGATGGGTTTTTTGCATCCTAGAAAGTATGAAAAAAACATTAGAGTCTCGAAGAGACGTGTCGATTCTCGTTTTAATTTACGCGTCCTTTAATATTTTTTTATTATTTTTTTTCAGTTTATAAAGCGAATGTTTATGCACATTGTGTTGTTAAAGTGAAAGGTTTTTGTTCGTTGGTTTTAAGATAGTATTATCCTTTATTTTCTGGGGAACTGCTGATTACACGCATGTACGCAATTGTCTTTGTACACGTTTTTTTTAGTAAATTCGGAATAGGATGTGCACTTCTATAAAAAGAAGACAGGGCGAGGATTTAATATTTGTTCTTCTAAGTATTTATAAGATCGTAAATGATGGCAGATAGGCATAAGATTTTCCCCACAACTTGGTTGTGACGAGCCTCCATTAGGATAGAAATTTTAATTGCCCAAGTCTGTTGAAAAACAATAAAATACACCATTTGTGTGTATGATTTGAACATGAAGAAACATGAAGATTTGAAACATTCATAAACAGAGACGAATCTGGATCCAAACCTAAACATATGCGAATATGTGTATTAATTAAATTGCATCCGTGGAGGTTGAAATTAAATTAAGGTTGAAATATTAATTTTAATTACCTATTATATTTTTTTACTTTTTTATTTGCAGTTTTACCCGCAAATCCCATAATGTGAGCTTCAAGAGAATGGCTGATAAGAGTTTTCGATTCAGGTTTCATTCTATTTTTGTATAGAATATTGATTAATTTGCCAATGTATTTTCCTACACATGGTACAAATAATCTGGCGCTTTCATAGATCCCTAGAGCTAAATGGGTCCAGGTTATTGAGATAATATTTGAATCTGTTGTATTCTGCAATGCTCGAAAAATACGAAATTTAAACTTATATTTAGAATCGGAATTTTCTTTCACTTAAATAAATAGTGTTGCGTTAGAGCTAACACTCTTCTATCGACAGCTTGTTTTTGGGTCTGAGTTAATCATGGAAATTAAAAAGTATGAGACCTCAGAACATAATGTCGAATTGTACGGATTCTTTATCCATATACGATTATATTTTAAATTGAAAAACTTAATAGCTAAACATATTTTTATGTTAAAAACATTTAGATTGAACAATTATATATTTTGAACGTACGGTTCACTCAAATCGTTCTTTTGTAGTTAGGCAATTTAAATATTCGACGTTTCGACATTAAATAGGTTAAGGCACTGACTAGTATTACGGAAATTTCCGTAGCATTATCCCCGATCGAGCTGGAACATGTGGGGGGGGGGGATTCAAAAATTTTCAGTTTTAAATTGAAAATGTCAATAATTGATTCATTTCAGATCGGGCCTTCAAAATTGAAAACTGGAAAGAGCAGCTAGGTTCACAGAAATTTGGTGAACGTAGACCAAATATTTTTGGTGCGTCTAGAAACTTTGATATTATCCAAACACATGCCTTAAAATCAAAAAATATTTTTTGATAATAATTCAAATTACAAATTCTTTCCAATTAAAAAGAGTTCATATCGAAAAGTTTCGAGTTTGAACAGAATGACAATGGAAGCCATTTTTCCTGCGTGGAATAAATTAATTGTCTATCGGAAGATTGCGTTTAAATAGAATGACAATTGGTAATTTATGCAATTTGAAAAAAGTTCATAATTAATTGTCTAAAATCTTATCTTTGAAGTTGAATTAAATTTCAGAAACTGAGTGTTTTGAATTTTAAATTTATTGAAACTTGAATTGGATTTCAGAAATTGAAAATAAACTACGATTTAAAAATCTTACAATGAGGTTTTCAAAACAATTTTGTTTGGCTTCCTTCAAATGTGTCTGATTTTCGTACAATAATAAAGGTGCTAAATATTTTTTAATTAACTTGCAATAGGTCTGGAATTTACGAATAAAAATTCTGCAGCTACCTTGATACTATTTGGCATAAAATTAAACAATAGAAATTTTGAAATAGTAAAATATTTTTGTGACATTCTAGGATTACAATGTCAAACTAAAGTGCATGATAAGTCTTCGCACGAAGACAAATATCCATGCGTTATGAAGTAGTTGTAACGTTTCGTATCAAAATGACTTTCTTCTAATGTCGTTTTATTACTGACTCCCAAAACGTAAAATTCATCGCCGGATTCTTAAGTGTAAAGTTTAAAAGTTACGATATTTTCAAGGTCGGTAGAAGCATTACGTAAATTAAAATCCGACATTTTTAATTAAGCTTTGATTGAGTTTTCAATATCGTCATTAATGATAAGTGACTCAATGCTAGTTATGACTAGCAATGAGCAATTTGGGCATTGTAAAAATGTGTAAACGGTTCCTTATTTTTCTCAGATGCATTTTTTCCTGCTTACTTTCCAAAAACTGAAGAAATGTCTGGCATCAAGATTGTTTTGTTGTTGTTAGTATTAGGTATCACAAGACTTGGAAGAAGAGCATAAGAAAAATCAAGTTTGGGGATATGCCACAAAGATTACTATCTTTTGGAATTCACGAAGGTATATCATTTTTACGCCACTTTTCGAGGTTATATTATATATTTAAAGGATAAATATACAAATATTTTCTTTTCCAGGGTTTCGAAGACCCGGATTGAAACCTTTACACTTTCGGTCGGATGTCCGTAATTCGTCCGTTATGTTTTAGGCAAGACCAAGCTCTTGTTAATAATAAGATTAGTCAAGGGTAAGTCAGTAACGACTGAGTTAGTTTAATTTTATATTAAATATTTGAATATATACGAGTCAAACCTTTTAAAACTATATTCAAATAGTCTAAGAAACCCATTATGTGCAGAAAAATGCCCCTTACTTAACGTCAATGTTTTTATAATGAGTACTTACTAAAACTCAGCACCGTAGGTAATAAAATTATGAATGCAAAATAGCAGACTGATGACAAAAGTTTTACACATTAACTGTTGGGATTTTTGTGCTCTTTCTTTATTTTCCAATTTCATATCAATCGGTTTTGTAACATTAATCCTTATATAAAAAGGAACACCCTTTAATGAAAATACTCATTGAAAAAAAAGTCGAAATTTATATAGATGGAACTTACTTCTAAAAATGTAACATGGTACTTTTAGGCGTAATTGTTTCTCACCACTGATCGTTACAAAAATAACCCCCGTAATGTATAAGCTAAAATTGTAACATTTTTTATCTACATTATTTTTCAGTCTATGTGTGTATAATAAAAAAATATATTTTACCTTTCGATGCATCTTTTAATGCCTCTAAACAACTTTCAGCAGAACAATCATTAAGGAGAAAAAACCATTTTTATATAACGATCAATCTAAGTTTTCAGAACGATGAAAATTTTTTGAGAGCAGACCTTCTAAAATAATGTTTGCAAATAGTTAATAAAACTAGTTTTGAAGATAAGTTAAAATAATTTTAAACCCCTAAAAGGCACTCGTTTGACTAGGGATGCTGATGATCTACACGTATGTTTTGTAAATACATTTAAAATCAATCATTAAAAATTTTAAATACATTTATCTGTGTAATAACCTATATGAACAATTTGCCCAAATCAGACTCAGAAAAAAATGCATTCCGCTCTGTACATAATTTTCACATCATACTAATCAAATTAAGACTACCTTCATGATAAGGTTAGTTTTCTGGGGATACTAAAACTTAAATCCTTACAGCATTGAGTTGATAAAAAAATCATGTGACCGATCTACCTGGATAAGGCCGAACTTGTTTGGATTTCACTAAGGCAGGTGTCTAAACATTTACATATTCTACCAGCAATCAAATTTGGGACCTAATTTCTTCTCGCTGAAGACCCCTGCCTTAGAGAATTGGGTTTGTCGAAAACCCAGGCGACTGATCTAGACCTAGATAAGTTCGAAATTTGAGGAGTTTCGATAGCAGCAGAGTCAAACGTTCGATAGCCCTGACATATTTGAAATGTGACTTTTAGACGAATATCATTTTTTGATCCCACCGATTGATATGTTAGTCAAGAGGGTAATAATAAAATTTTTTAAAAATTAAGGCTGCTAGGAGGATAATAAAATCGAATTATCAGGAGCCTGTATTTAAAGGAGATAATAAATCGGCGACTTAGTATTATTCAGCTCACTGCAACGACTGTACGAGGGCTGTCCCAAAAGTATCCGACCTACGTTTCATGTCTTCGCGCGGAGAGATTTAGGCGACCTCTGGAGGGTACCATCGTCACCAGAAACTCCTAACCTTCTCGTCAGTAGCCCGAGATACCGATAAAACGACTTAGTTCCCGTGCAGCGTGTATTTGCGTACATCGACTTTTTTGCGTTCGTCAAAGTCGAAGCAACATCAAGTCAATGTTGATAGTTTTTTTCGATTATGAGGGCGTTGTGCGTCACAAATAAGCTCCTACAGGCCAGACAATCAACAAAGAGTACTACGTTGAAGTTCTGAAAAGATTGTGTGATGCAATCAGGAGAAAACGATGCCAACTTTAGGAAACCGGTGACTGGCTTCTTCATCACGAGAATGCTCCAGCGCACGCATCAAACCTTGTGCAGCAGATGCTTTCCATTTCAATTCATCCGGGCCATTCGGGACATGTTTTTCTTTTTCGATGAAATTCAAATATGTTCTTTGTAAGAAATAGTTGGACACTTGTTTTTTTGTTTGCCTCAAAAATTTTTTTCTCGAATTTATCGGCTATTTTATTTTGTAGGTGAAAATCGATTTTTTACATCATTTGCGGGAATTTTTTTTTTCAACCGTCAGTTACTTTGTCAAAAATTACCCGATTAAAAGGATTTTTACTTCTAAATGTTCGTCATGACTTGCACTTTGATAAAAATGTATAATCAATTGTTAATAATTAGTGAATAAATTTTTATTTTGCAATAAACAAAAAGTGTAATTTTTTTCAAAATTCAATATCTCAACAAGGGCAATTTTTTATTAACTTTTTTTATATAAAAAAAACGACTTTAACTTCAACTTGGTTAAATGCCTAGTAGCTAAATTTTGTTGTTCCCGAGCTTTGAATTTTTGAATGAAAAATGTGTTTTTTCGCTAAAATATATCGACTGTAATTGTTTAAATTGTATAAAATAACACAAAATTGATCAGGCAATATTGCTCAATTATAGAAGGGTGCTAGATTCCTAGGAAGTATCGATTCCATAACACAGATTAATAAGAAATTTATTTTTAATTTGATACAGAATGAGCGTACAGAAATTCAAAGTATTAACGTGTAAGACCTTTTTTTTTACTTTTGAATGCACAATAATATAATTACTACATAAATTGGGGTTAGAGGCCGAATGATAGGAATGGTAGAGCAGATATATGCGAAAACGGTTAATGAGGTAATAACTGGTCAGGGAATAACATAGAGCTTCTCATTCAACATTTTTGTGAATGACATCGAAGAGGATTGGGAAAGAAGAAATATAGGAGGGACGGAAATCGGAAATGTGAAAATTTTTGGGTTAAAATTTGCGGATGATTTAGCATTAGTGGCAGACACAGCAGAAGGTTTAGCAGAAATGATTAGAAGCTTGGAAAGATATGTAAAAAGAAATAAGCTAGAGATAAATGTAAAAAAGACTAAAATAATGATTTTTAGGAAGGGGGGGAGGAAAAAAAAGGGCGAACATTGGACCGTTAAGGGAAAAGAGGTAGAGGTGGTCGATAACTTCAAATATTTGGGATTTTGGTTCTCAACTCGGGGGGCTTATAAAACTCACATTAGAAAAATGGCTGGAAAAGCCCAGAAAGCAGCGAACGCAGCTTGGGGGGTGATGAAAAGGGCGGGTCTCGATAGTCTGGGGAAAAGATTGTATATACTGGACACATTGGCTAAGGCGGGGGGGCTATATGGAGTAGAAATTTGGGGCTGGGAAAGAAGAGAGGAAATGGAGAAAATGCAGGGAAGGTTAGTCAAGATGGCAATGGGAGTAGATAGGACAACTCCTGGATATATTTGGAGGATGGAGTCAGGCAGGCGAAGCCTAGAGATAGAA
>JAAAKG020142514.1:0-11590 GCA_010014905.2 Druon quercuslanigerum
AGTGGGAGTTGGGGGCACCACCACTGTACTATCAACTAACATTTCTAATGCATTGTGATTCTCTAATTCTCTCTGTTTTTAGATAGAACGTGTAGATTTTCTTTCAATAGTAAAAAATAAGATTAAATATCAAAAATTTACATTTTTGTAAAATAACACAAGGGGCGAAAAAAGGCAAGCATTTTCTAATCAAAAAATTTCTACAAGTTTTTTAAAGTCTCTGGTTTTAAAAATATATTAAAAACCAAAAAATAAACTTTTTGGAAAAACGACACAAGTTTCAATAAAATGTTTAATAATAGTTTTTATTTTGAAAAAGTAAGAAAATAAAAATATTTATGTCCCAAAACTAATACATATTGTGAATAGTAATAATATAAATCTATTGAAATGATATGCATTTTTCAGGGTATCTAAGAATAAAATGTAATGCAAAATAAGAAACAAATATTAAATTAAACATTAAAAATAAAATTTGTTGTTTATTTTGCAATAACTGATTAAACAGCCCCAGACCGAGGTACAAAAATAAATATAATACACATTTGATATAATAGAGTTAAAAATAAAGCATAAAAGTTCGCATTTGCAACGAAATCGGGTGCGAAACACGAGATACGTGATATGAATGTTTTTGTGAAATCGAAAGGAGCTTTAGCAAAAGAGAATTTACAATCACTAAATGAAATTTGTCTGTGTTTTGACCTTTAATTTTAAAAGGATTGCGCACAAGTGTAGGGTAAACACAAAGAACGAGCGCGTAGCGCGAAGTGACTGCAACATCGAATGCGTAGCGTGAGACAAATATATTATCGAGCGTGACGGTCGAAAAACAACAGTCGCGCGCCCTAGGCGCGCTCAAATTTGCGTGTCCAGCGAGACGCGCGCGCGGTGCGCAACGAGAATGAGCCTGCGCGGCGGGCGGATTTTTTTTGTATACTTTGTAATTAAACCCAAAGCCACGCGTTCTATAAAAAAGTGATTGAAAACAAATTTGTAGACTTTTTTGGGGTGCATAATTTGTGTTCATTCATATTATTTCGTTTATTATTATTTTCATTGCAAAATGAAAATGATTATTTTTCATTATTTTTTTTTTGCTGCTCAGAACCGTTGAACAAAAAATACTAATTAACGTACTCGATTTTTTTTAGTCCATTTTTTCGATTAGACTTTCAAAAGTTATCCGGTAGGCAAACGACAATGACAAATAGACAGCATCGTGCAACCTGTTCCAATCAGTTTTCACATGAAACGAATATCTTCTCATTATGATGAGAATGTAAAAATTTCAAAATAGTCAAATTGTTCGATCTCTACATATTATTTTTAAAACCTACAAAGAAATCTCTTATGCTGATTTTGGTAGAAATATCACCATTTATATTTGCGTTAAAGAGCAATCAACTTCGTCGAAGGATTTTATATTAAAATTTTTTTTTAGTTAAGCAAATATTTTTTTAAATTTGAAAAAACCTGGATAATTTTTACATACTGTCCACTATTACGGAATTTTCCGTAAAATCGACCCATTTTTGACTTGTCGTGGTTAATGTTACGGTGCATTCCATTATACTAGACAATCATAATTTTTTACTAGAAAGAAACCATTTTCGTAAGAGTACAATTTTCGAAAAAATTATCTTTTGAACCATCTTTAAATTTAAATGACTAATATTGTCATCATTTCGTAATTAGTGATTGTGAGTTTAAATCAATTTTTGTTGTTAGGCCTTGACAAGATGTGAGATAAAAAATCTCGTCTGATTGAAGCTTACATTTGAAAAGGCGAGAGTTCTATTAGAGAATATTATATATTTGTCCTAAATGGTTCTTTATGATGCAATATTCTTATATTAAATATAAGAAGAACGAAAACATGATTCTGATGAAATTGACGAAATAATCATATTTTTAAGGATTATTATTTTCTGCCCTAAGCTGTGATTTTATATAGTCCTAATAAGTATTTACACAATAGCTTTACTCGAAATGTAAATTTCACTATAACCTACAGATTTTTTCCTGATAAAAAAATATATTTCACATACATTTATACATAAAACATATCAACACTAAAAAATAATTGGTATTAAATAAATAAATTGGCTAACGACTGGTGTTCTTACGTATAACTGTGGCAATGTTTACCGCAGATATGAGAAATTGGGCGTAATTATGTCATCGTAAATTAGAATTTTTTATAGATGTAAATGAAATAATAAAAAGATCTGCAAGTTAAACCAAACTATTGTATTTTTTATATATTCTTCAAGAACGTTTCGAAAAATTCAAGGTACGTCTATGAAGCCTCAGTTGCATTAAGATCAGTTTATTTATAAGGTAGAATAATTTATTAAGTTAAAAATTTTAATAAAACTGCCAAGCACGAATTTCTATCATATTTGCTGAATCAAAGTAATTTGCAGCACTGATTAGTTTCTTCGGCTGAAAGCATTTTAAGACTTTTAACTTCAAGAAAGAAATAAAAAAGTTGGGATAATGAATTGACAATTTTGAATTAGTAAACTTTATTCATTAAATATTTTAAAACGAAATTACAATTCTGTTGCTTTTATTAAACAAATGGATCAAACCGGTATCGATAGAGCTGGATCATGTTATGACTAAATAAGATTATTAGTTTAAAAATTTTTTATTTTTCTAAAATAGATCCTCATAAATAAAAGAGCAATCGTTATTTTTTTGTACGATAACATTAAGACTATTTTAAATCAACTAATGAAATTTCGGGGGAGTAAAACATTGTTCATGCAATTATAGAAAAGACTCCTTGATTCAAAGGGAAAAGACTGACGCTGGATTTTTATTATGCAGCATTAAAAATTTAATTAATTAGAAATTTAATATGAACAAAATTTCTGATAATATGTATTTAAAAATTCTCAGACAATAATTATTATTTTTATGTTCACAGCGCTTTAAACTTACAAAAATATTTTTTTCATTAAAGACGCTGCAGTTTAACCTATTTAGAATTATTTATCCATGAAACTATTTAAAATTTTACCATTTTGTTTTGAATTGAAGAATCTCGAAACTGAATGGTTTTATATTAAGAAAAAGAAAAAGAACAATGTCAAAACGTACAAATTTTAGTATTCTAAAATTATATTTTTTTTAAGTTGAGAATGTAAAATTTAATGAAAGTAAAATTGTATTCTTTTCAATAAAAATAAATCAAAATTGAATAAATAAACATTGAAAACTTTAAAATTTAAATACCTTCAAGTTTCAAAATATCAAAATTTGACTATCTGAAATTGTAAACTAAACTGAATGTATCAAATTTAAAGCTTCTGGAATTCTAGAATTTAACATTTTTCCTACATTTGAAAAATAAATCAATATAACATTTTATTACCTCAAAAAAAAAGAATTTTATTTATAAAACATTTAAAATAAAAAAAAACATATCCACTTCGAAACGTGGAAACTTAACCGCATCCGAACTTCTATTAAAACTGATACAAAATTTCGGCGCTAAAAACTGACATTAAAACTTTTTTTAAATAATTTCTTTAAAATTTCATCTATTTTAAGTAAACTTAAATCGTTTAAAAATATCAAAAATTCAAACTTTTGAATTACACTTTTTAAAATTCAAACATTTTTATTTTAACTGCAAAATTTAAAGACCGTATCTAGTTTCAACTAAATGCGGTAAGCGCAGAAGAAATATTTTCTGATTAATAACATTCTAAGGTAAACATGTTAAGCAGCGAAATTGAGCTGCCGGATCGAATAAGGGCACATAAACCTATTTCGCCAGGAGTGGGAAGCATCCTGGAAGCTGTCAAAAACATTTTCGAATTTTAATTTTTCAAGACTATATCTAGTTGTAGATAGGTAAACGTTTAGTTTTCAGCCTGCTGGCCTTAAAAAATTGACTTGCTTACACTTCCATTTTTTACAGAATTTTCTTACAACTAGCTCCTTAAAACTAAGATCCCTCCACACATAATCCCTAAGCCGACTTTGCCTTCCTCGCTTCACATCGCCTCGCACGCATGTCTCTACTTTCTCGCCTCGCACGCATGACGCTATTTTCTCGCCTTGCCTCGCCTTGCCCGCCTCTGCCACCGCAGCTAATCTCTAATCCTTATTTCATGTACAATATGTACAATCTTCTTAATCTACTTCCTCTCCTAAGTACAATCTTTCCTTCTCCATTCCTCTTCCTCCTCCCTTCTCTTTGTCTCTATCTTACCCAACTCCCCCTTCACTCATGACGCTGCCCTTTTGTCCCCCCTTTTATGCAACAATACCTTCATGCTTATCCCACTCCTTTCCACCTCTTCACACTCTTCCAACCTCCTCTTTTTAGCAGAAAGCCAGAACTTATTATAACTTTCCATGCATCGGCATCTCATTCTCGCTATAAGCTCCTGACTTCCTTGCTCTCCTTTCTCATACAAGTATTGCGCTCTCTCCCTTAGCAAAATCCACATATAGTTTCCATTGAACCTTAACTCTCTTATTCTCTCCTCCCCTTCATTTTTCTCTCCCTCCATGCTATTCCTTTTAACCAGCTCATACATCTTCCTTCCTTCCTCATGCATCCTTCTCACTTCCTCCAGTTACAATCTATTCGTTCTAAAATACCTTTCCCTTACCACCTCCATCCTCCCACACCTATGTCTGTTCCCCTTCTCCCACCAACATTCCCTAACCAGCTTACTTCCCCCTCTTCCACAAATTTCTCGTCATATTTACATGCTCGGCTCCCCGTTATATAATCCCTAAAATCGTTCTTCCTGTCTCCCTCCTGACAATATAGTTCGGCGTATTCCTTGCTAACCCCACTGTCCACTTTACATACCTCTCCTGTATCCAATTTACCTCCTCACTTATCTTCCACACCCACACCTCCACTCCATAAAATAAGACACTCATCACTAGCGAATCAAACAATTTCATTATATCTAGTTGTAGAATTTCATTGTGCATTTTTTTTCCTCGGGAAAAAATTTTTAGCTTTTTTAGTTTTCTGATTAAAGCCAAAAAACTTTCTTTTTTTTTTTTTAAAATTTTAATTCGTTTTTCATTTCAACTCGTGCCCAGTTGAAGAAATGATTAATGTCTTAAGTCAATAGCGTCTCAGATCCGATTTATTATACAGTTCACTGGCGCAAAAAATAAAAACTAATTAAGTAATTAGGTAGTATCAAAGTATTATTTATAAATAAATAATAGTGCATAATTTAGAAAAATTTATTCATTTAATATTATGTCAAGAAATACTACCGCTCAATTAAAACAGGAATGAAAAACGAATGTACTTTCTAGATGTTTCATTTTTTTATCACGAATTTGAAGCATTAAAAAATTCGCGGATTTTATTTGAATCTCAACTATTAGATGATTATGTTTCGTTTTACTTTTGTACAGTTTGTCTCAAAAATAGAAGTATTCTATTGTACATAATGTTAAATGAATGAATTATTTTACATTATTCACTATTATTTTGTTATGCATAATACTTTGCTATTCTCTGATTACTTGATTATTTTTTATCTTTAGCGCCAGGGAACTGTATTATGAATCGAATCTGAAACTCTCGCTACAGCCCGCGCGCGAGTCACCTAGGCGCTATCAAATTGAGACGTTAATAATTTCTTAAATACCAATTCGATTGGGGTAATATCTTACAATAAACTTCTTAGTACTGTCGTTAACAACTTTAACGCTGAAATTTTTTTGTCCCTTAAAATTGCTCGATAAACAAAACGCTAAAAGCTCGAGAAGTCCGATTAGCCCCACACATCAGAAAAAAATTTACAACAATTTTAAAAAAATAAGTTTTTGAATTAATTTTTCTCTATCAGTCGAAAGACATTTCGAAATATATTCCCAGAAAATTTGATTGAAACTCGTAAAAACTGACTGACTGAGCATTTAATTAGTCTTAAAAATAGAGTCTTTAAAAAGTAAAATTCGAAAATGTGTTTGAAATCCCCCAGGGGTCTTCCCACTCTGGCGAAATAAGTTTATGATACCTTATTCTACCCGGTAGCTCAATTTTAGACTTTTAAATTCAAATTATTATTTTATTTTTGTAAATCTTTAATTAAAACTGTTGCAACTTCAAATAGCATATTGCGTTAAAAATAAAAAATGATTTAAAATAATTTAAAAGAAGATTGCTATACATGATTCCAATTTTTGAAACTTCAGTACTTAACCTTTCAATTCCAAATTTTTTTTCAAGAAGAGTTTTAAATACTAAATGATTTGAAACACTTTTAAATTTAAAAAATGTATTTTTCAATTTCTGGTTCTGAAAAATTCTCATTTTTAAGGTTAAATTTAGAAAATTATTTTCTTAATTTTCCATTGTTTTAAATTTATTTTATAGTCTTTTCATTCAGAACTGTTTGATTACAAATTTTTCAACTCGAATGTTGTGCAGCTATAAAGTATAAAGTGTTTTAATATGATATTCTACAATTTCGATGAATTTAAATAAACGGAGAAACTTGCACGTTCGAAATTAAAGTCAAACAATTTAGAATATTTAAATCAAATTAAGAACTGAGTATAAGGGTTTTTGATATGAGATTTTTAAATTCTAAAATATTTACAGTGAAACTGTTTCTACATTTTGAAAATTTGATTTTGAAACTACAAAATTGTGAAATTTGAAATTCGAAACCGTTCTGAATTGAGAAATTTCAAACCAAAGATTTTCAAGTCCAACCCTTTGAAGTTGGTATAATGAAGAAGATAAATTTATTGCTATAATTCTTAGTTTTATATACTAAGCTAATAGGGCAAGCCAAATTTAGGATTAAAATATAAACATTAGATTTACAAGGTCCAAAGCGTAGCAGAAACACATATTTAAATTCTCAAAGCAAGAGGTTTCGTTGCAAGATTGCGAATATTATTTACGCTGTCAATTAAAGGTATTGACCTTAACCGAATATAAATATTCTCAGCCAATGGTTACTGCTAAAGCTCTAATTAAAAGCTCTTTCTAAAATTTTTAGCGTAAGGACCTGAAAATGTCAAATACTCCAAAGAGGTTACATAGCAGCGTAGAAAAACTATTTTGTCTCACATTTAAAAACTTAGAACACATTCCCAAATTAATATTCTTATCTGAGAATAACCAATTAATCTCTGATAAAAAATTTCGTTTTGAACTTTTGAGCTAAAGGACCTTTAAAAACTAAATACTGCGAAGAGGTTACGTATGATCGTAAAAGAAAAAATACTCTTGTTATTCGCATTTAAAAAAATAGACCACATTCCCACATGAATACACTTCCCTACTGAAAATTGCTATAGGGGATCCTATACAGGAACCTATATATTTCACCCATAGGTGCCACCTGTAGGAAATTACATATAATCCTATAAAGGATCCTATATGGGTTCCTTTATGGGAACCAATATATGATCCTGTAAATGTTCATGTATATGGGACCTTATACAGATGCGCAATAGTATTCTATGGCACGTACTACTGCGCAGAAGTTTTTCTCGGTCCTCCATTACCATGAGTTACGTGCCATTAGTACCATTACGTACCATTAAGTACCTTATTAGGGAGCTTCCTATACAGGCACCTATATAGGATTCTATGCCATTTCCTATATGTGGCACATATAGATGAAACATATAGGATCCTATATAGGAACCTATAACAGAATCCGAATTTTCAAAATATAACAATAAAATAGAGTTATTTGAATTTATTTTGAATATCTGCATTTCCCGCGTTACAGATGGTGTGTATAGTCAAGTAAATACAGTTATCACACTTATTTTATCCCAAATTATGCTAAATAATTTAAAAATGTACTTTTTACAATTAACCTTTTTGACTTTTGGAACTAAACTTTTTTATCTGCAACTAACCGACTTAGGTTCAACTAACCGTTAGAATATACTCTGGTAGCCTGTTAGCAGTACTTAATTTTTTTGAGTTCCGTCTTCTCAAAATTTTTTAATAATCTTTTTATTTGAACTTTTCTAGTTATCTGGAACTAAGAATGTCGGCACGTAACCTCTTTTCTTTGAGAACTAAAAATGATATTTATGCTCCGTTTTTGACTCTGCAAATCTACTGTTTGTATTTTCATATTCTGTTTGAGGTTCTCATTAAAAATATTATATAAAAGCAAATAATTGTAGTAAAAAATGTATCTTATTTGTTATTTGAAGGAAACTTTATCCACATATTTATTTAAATCTATCATTTTAAATTGCAATCATACAAATTTTAATGGTGACAAATATACTGAAAATAAGACTAATGTAATATGTAATATCATATGACATTTAAAGTGACTTGAGGGATTTTCTTATCAGCAAGTGTGATTTCTGTAACAAAAAATTCACTCTAATTTTTACCATTTATAAATTTAAAAGAATTTAATATTGTGAATCTTTAAAGTTCACACTTATATGCTTTTAATTGGAAACTTTCAAAATGAATGATACTAAAATTGAAGGATTCTTAAATTAGGAATTTAAAACTTAGTCTTGAAAAATAATTAATATTGAAATTGTGCATTACGACGTAAAAAATTAAAACTGGGAAATCAACGGTAAAATCGCGAGATAAAACGCGTGCAAAACGCGATCGTAAACATAGTAGCTTCAATGCGGACAGAATGAGTCAATAATAGGAGTAGATTGTTATAGTTAATTTTACCTCAAAGTCAAGAAATTATTACCATTTTGAGTGATTCTAGGAATAATAGACTATCGCTTCGTTACCGTTAAGAATTAGGCTGGCTTCATTCTGTATGAAATTTAGTAAACACGTAGAAGTGTTAAAAGAATTTAAAATCTTTTAAAAGTTCTCGTTTTAAAAGTTATAGGAGGCTATATTACATTACAAACTGTTATACAAAATACTGGAGTTTTGTTTTTGTAGGAAATTTTTCGAAAAATAATTCCTAATTCTTATCCATAGAGGAAAGATAGCCTAATATTCGTAGAACCCATCGATTTTTAATATTGGAAAAACCTTTTTTACAATTAAACTATTTTCAATGAGACATTTCCAATTTAGTAACGAATAAAAAATGCTTACTAATTCATGAATCATTTTGGTTGACATATGTAATCGCATTTCTGTACTTTTATGTGGGACCGGAAGCACTATTAAGACCATGCGAACAATGGGGCATGTGACCAGATTCCTCCCTTACGGACCCTTTTTTATTTTCTAACTTATTTTCACACGAAGCGTTAATAATTATGAAAAAAGCAACAAGCCAAAATTATTTACGACAATTTTTTTCATATTTATAACATTTAAGGACCAGACCCTCCTTTCATAGGGCTTCTTATTTATTATCCCAAATGTTTAACTCGATGTGGCGCTTCGTGTGAAAATAAGTTAGGAATTAAAAAAGTGTTAGTATGGTAGAAATCTGGTCACGTGACCTACTCATCACATGGCCTTAATGAGAAAGCAAATATATTTGTTGAACTATCATGATGAGGAAGTCGCGTGCGCATAAAATTAACGCCATAAAATTATAAACACATAGAAGGTGGAAACAACTGAGATCGAATTTACCGTTTAATTCTTACGTTATTGCAGATAAGACATTATACATATTGTGTAAAAATAATAGAGTAAACAAAAATAATAATGTTAAGAATATTACGGAAATTAACATCCAATTAATATCAAATCTTCACTGAGTTTCTAATTTGTGATTTAATTTTTTTTTCAGATGTTTAGATTATTACTGTTTCCTGGAATATAATCAGTAGGGTGGTCCAAATTTATACCTGTAAAAATTCGACTTTCGATTTTTGGTGATGACCCCCCCCCCCCCCTCCAATTTTTTTCATTTTCCGGAAAAAGAAATTCCGTTTTTTTCAACGTTAACCCGTGCCTCCGGGCTTTTGATATTAACATGGGGGTTTTAAATAGCAAGAGCTCGATTTAAAAAAAAATTAATCAAGGAAGTACTTCTTATAATTTCTTGTGAATTAAAGTATTGTCACCTCCTAAGGAGTATTTAAAGAATAGTTTCCACGAAGTGGATTTTAATTTTGACGCACCCAAACCCCTTAAATTGTGCCCGGACCATGCCTCAAAAACTGGAAAATAGCAGTTTTCTATCAAATTCACGCTAAAGACGGTATTTTAAGAATTGTTATTTGTTAAGACAATTTTTTCTCCCAAAGTCGTAAAAAGATATTATTATGAAAAGATATTATTATGTTAAAGCTCGATTTCGTCGGAAATGTGAACTTTTCCAAATTATGTTCAACTCTATCAGTATATGTTCAACTATATCAGTACAAATCTCCTTTTTAACGGTTAATTTAATATTTCAGTAGAAATTTCCCAAGTGGGCCTACGATTTTTGATGTTGGAAGGAAAATTAAAACTAAGTATTAGAAAATAATCGACCCGTTAAAATAAAAGCAAGTTTTGAAAATTTTTGAGAAAAATTATTTTGTTTATTTACAAAGTACGATTAAACATTTCTGCTTCGTTTGGTTAACAAATTGTTATTTCGTAAGATAATTTATTTAAAAAATTGATAAGAATTTCAGGAAATTTTGAAAAATAAATGCATTTAACAATGAAATTCTGAAAAACGTGCTATTTGTTATTGGTGCTAGTTTATATCATTTCTAATAAACAAATGCCGATTTGACCCTGTTCTACATACGATACTTGAAATTTTTTTAAGTAGTGGAAGCCTGAACGCTTAAGATCCAAAAACCGTTTTAACTTTTGGGTTTCGCTTTTCGGGTTAATGATAAATAATATTGTTTAGCGTCACGAGTCGCGTGCCAAGGTAACCGTTCGAGAGGCGCGTTGACAGGTTTGTGCGTGCACCCTTTATGCAAGTTCGAACCTATCGACTATTTGGCGACGGAGATTCGCAATAAAAAATGCCACTTTGTCAGTCGCACAAGGTTCGGATGGCGTTGACGAAAAATTTTTATCGTTAAAAATCATTAAGGAAACTTTTATGGTAACCTCTTTTCAAACAAAATCTCTTCTCTAAGTGATTTTAGGGATGGGTCGTGCAAAAGAGTGCTGCAACCCGTTAAACAAAAGTAAGTATAAATGCGTGAGAAAAAATCATTTTCTTGTATCGAATAATTGGGATGAAGTATTCAAAAAACTAATTAGATTACATGTTTGCAATACTTGTCGACGATCGATTTACGAGAAAAAAGATGACTTGGATTTTATGGTTTGTTTTCCTGAACATAAAAAGAAAAATGAAGATGTTTTTAAAGAAACTGAAAAGGGAAATGATCTTGAGCAAGAAGAAAAAATGTGATCCAACGTTCCGATGTGATAATTTCGACGAGATGGAGAAAATTAAAAAAATTAATGATATTCTTAGTGAATCTGGAGAACCATTAATAAAAAAATCTGCCCGCTGCGCGGGCACATTCTCGTCGCCCGCTAAACGCGCAGCTCGCTTCGCTCGCAAATTTGAGCGCGCCTATGGCGCGCGTATGTTGAATGTCGCACTTCGCGCTCGATAATTTATTAACCTCGCGCTTCGCGCTCGGATATTTATACTTTGTGCCCGGAATGTTTTCCCAATTATGTATTTTATTAATT
>JAAAKG020142515.1:0-11590 GCA_010014905.2 Druon quercuslanigerum
AATAAGGGGTGAAATGTAATCATCTTAAATTACTATATTTACAATATAAGCCATTGAGTGCCGAATTTTGCTGAAGGTGTCCGATTTTAGTAAAATTCTTTAAATTTTTAGACTTCTACTAGATCATTGTGATGATGCCAAACTGCAACATCACATTAGCGACATTTTCGTTTTCCCATAAAGTGTTTTAGACTTGTATTTCCGGTCAACTCTTTGGCGTCGCAGCAATAACTGGCTATCCCCAGTAGTACGATAGCTAGACCTAGGTAGGACCCTTGAATAAGTGTAGTATGTCTGCTTTTTAAACCAAAGCCACATGCTTAACTGGTACAGCTGTTGTTCCAGGGTATCCTAAGATTTTTCATTTCTAAAAAATTTTTTTCTTCTGTTGAGGATGCTTCAGGCTGATATTCCGACATGAGGTCTTGGTGCTCCCTTAAGATTAGTGACAACTTCGTTAAATTTAAATGTAGGGCAGTGTCGTAGATGATTTCAGTTTGTCTGGTTCTGATGACTGAGCCGTGAAAGATCCGTTCGTTGGTCCGGAGCTGATATCCAAGTGCCAGTTGTATTATTCCTATTTGATCTAGCTGAACCGTCTCAGCTGTCCAATTAGGACAGAGAAATTTTGAGATAATTGCCTTGACCAATGAGTAGAGCCATCCATTTAACGTTGCAATTATCGTCCATTCACCCTGTTTATTGTCTTCGTGGGTCATTAGAACATGCATTCTTTGAGATTCCCCAACGGCCAGTTTATCTTCTTGCTTGGAAAAACGCTTTCTATCTTCGATTTCCAAGATCACATTATTATATGTGGTGAACTCTAAAATGGTGTAAGGTCCATCGGCTTGACTATCGAATTTTCCATCTCTGACATCTTTCACAACATATACCTTATCTTCTATTTTTTCCTTCAAGGCAGTCGGACAAATACCAGCTCCTATATGGGGTAAAGTTGGTTGCTTCTTGCACAGACATATTGTAAGCAAATATGGCGAATGGGAGCAATCGCTCCGAATCGTCATAATTGACTGCATAGTATTTAATGTAGTCAGTTAGCACAATATGACTGCGTTCCAACGACCCATCAACCTATGGGCGGTAGGCCGAAGTAGTTAACTCTTTTACTTTAAAGATGTCTTCAAGATTTTTCATTAGTTTACTAACGAAATTTCCTCCCCTGTCGCTAACTATACACCTTGGTGCACCATACTGGGAATAAAAGGTTGGCGACTACTGCATGGGCTACCGTAGTTGATTTTAGATTGGGTATAAGGACTGTGATGCAGTATTTACTGAAATTGTCCTGCATAGTTAAAATGTGTCTATTCCCGTTTAAACTAGTGGGTAACGTTTCGACTGTGTCATTCGAGACTTTGTCGATAGGTTCGTATGGAGGGACGGTGACTATCATTGGTAATAATTTTTGTTCTTGGCAACTTTTGCAGTTACGGATGTACTCTGTAACATTATCGCTGAGTCTTGGCTTAGTATATCTTTTCTAATTCGTCTATAGGTTTTCGTGAATCCCTTATGGCCACCTATTAGGATACAGTGGCATTCTGCATATAATTTTCGATCGCTTCAATTGAGGGAACCTCGATTTGGCCATGACAAAGGGTTATTGTAATAGGTGCAACACAAACTGCCTTCGCTATTAGTTCGTCTATTTTCTTCGGATGGAGAGGGCCCAGCAAATCGTCGGAATTGGCTATTCGACATCTTGTCTGCTTATCCTGAACTAGTGCTGGGAACCGAACTCATCGCTATGTTTTCGTTTGACCACCATCGAATAGGTCTTCTATCGACCGTGCGGAGTGCTAAAGACCTGCCCTTCAAGGGTTTGCATTCACAAACGTCTTGAGGATTGAGACGATCGGTAGCAATCAAAAGCTTTGCTATAGAATTTATAGGCTCACAATCCTCAGATATAAAATGAGCATAATTGTCCAGTTTATATGTCAATGGTTCTGTCCATTGATGAACTACTTCTGTAAATTTCGAGTTAGTTTTCCGGGCATCTTCTTTCGGGAATATTGTATTCTCGGGAATTAAAGGGGGAGTGGGAGGATCTTTGTAGGGAATTTTGACGTTGATATGGGAGTTCGATACTTATCCAGGGAAATTAGATGTTTTTTTCATTATTTCCTGTGTTAATCGTCGTGGCATTATCTCTCTTTTTCGGGAAAACAAGACTGCAGCACCTTTTCATAAAACTGTTGCAAAAGGAATGGACATAGCACCCGGAGGATTAGTGGATATAGATGATGGATACCAGGAACTTCTAGGGACTTGAGTTTCAGTAGGAGGTAATTCAGTTTGTTCTGCTAAGCCCGTAAAACGAACTATGCTTTTTCTTTCTACCCCGGATTTAGGTTCGTGTTCATTTGAGTCTAGTGATCCTGCTTCCATATCTTGAGCAGCGGGTTCAGCTGTCTCTGAGATTTAAGTCGGTTCGGTGGTTTTCCTGGTTTTCTTCTCGTACTCTTTTAAGAATTTTTTAACTGTTTATGTAACTGCGTTATCGTCATACCTAGTTATCATCTTCCTCTCCGTCGGATTTGGGCGCCTGACATATCTATCAAATGAGCCGTTATTAACTTGTCAAATTGAGATAATTATTGTTGTAAAGCATTCCTGAAGTTATTTCCGTTGAATTCCGTGTTATCCAATTTGTGTTTATCACCTTTGGCGCCTAGTTCCTCTTCGGACTCGATGTCGATTACGGGTGCTGGAACACTCCTGAAACCCGGTTGGGTATCATCAGAGATGACAAAACTTCTTTTTCTTCTTCCTCTAATTTGGGCTGAGGGGAAGTAGGTATCTTATCGATTCCTTGGTGGGCTAAACGGTCTGCCTCTTTGTTTCCTTCTATGCCTTGATGACTGGGAATGTGATTCTATTTCACGTCTAAAAGGTCGAGGATTTGTTGTTGTTGATGTCCCATTCAGGGATCCGTTCAGATTACGCATTATTGGTTTGTCGGTCACTAGCTGAGCAAAAGACATTTTAAGGCCGGAATAGGAATCCAAATTCCTATTCCGGATCCCTCGCTCCCATTGTAGGAGTATGCCCCGTCAATATATACGTCCACGAATAGATCTGCATTTGGGCTCAGTCAAGGGGTAGGCAGAGGCTCCTGAGCTGTTGCAGCCTTTGGGAGTAGATTATATCTCATTAGGGTAGGAGTCATATGTAGTCCTGGGAAAACGTTATGTGATTGCCGGAAAACGGGTGGATCGGATTCCTCGTTTCTCGAGGTAGATGTTTCATCCAAAGAAGAAAGCTCATCGCTATTGGCAGGGGTTTTGGGCATTTTTATTCCAGTAGGGGGATTGTAATTTCCATCCGAGGCTTCTGAAACTGTAGTTACTATCTAACGTTTTGCTCTATAGGTTTGAACACGAGGGGTTTTGTTTCTAGAGTCAATTTAGATTTTCTGGGTCTTAAAGGCGCATTTCGTAGAATCTAGGGCGCACCAGAAGAGCCCGTAGCTTCTGAAATACCGTCTTTGGGACGTTCAGGTATCGAAACAGGCTTTTTGGTTGTGTGTTGGTTCGTACCTTGTATATTTTTCGATAGATGTTGCTTTCTGAGGCGACTCGTTCACTCTGAGGAGGTGACCGGCCTTGTGAGGTTCTCAGATTTAAAAGATTCTACAGGCGTAATCGGTAATGGTCTGTAATCAGTTGATCTATTGTGCATCACCAATACTCGAGAGAAACTCTTGTCGATCCCAGCGTCCACTCCCGTGGCGAAAAGATCCTGCGGATTCGTTCTGTTGACCGCCTTGAAGGTTTCTGTGTCGTCTTGAGTCTCCTGCATCGGTTGAGCTGGCCAGATTTACTGCGCACCGGATTTCCTGATAGGGCTTATATGCCTTTATTAAGCTTTCCTTTTTTTATATTCATATGTATATTGCTAATCCTTCAGCTTTATCCGCCATTTTATTAACCTAGTTCCTGGATTGTCGACGTAGGTCATCCAATGTATAGGTTCATGGTCGCAGGCTAAGAGAAACTGTCGACCATATAGATGGGGCGGAAGTTTCCTACTCCGTAGAAGCACCAACCTCCAAGAGGACCCCGCTGGTGACATTTCGATGTACTTGTTTGTGCATTTAAATGGCTGAGGTGCTTCTCCGAACGGGCGTCTGGGTCTTCTTGGTTCGATCTAGCATCATATTGAGGGCGTTAATGCGTGTAGCCTTATGAAGCGAGCGAATGTAGGCATTCCTTCTCCTCCTTATCATAACTTAATTCGAAATCGCTCAAGATCTTACAAAAGTAAGTCATTGGCATATTCATTTCATCTCTTTTCTGCGTCACCACTGCTTCGACAGCATGGTTAGAGGCATCCGTTGTCAATTTGAAGACTTTCCTCAAATCGGGATACTGTAGGATTGGTTTTCTACACAAGTAGCGACAATGTCTTCGAACGCTTAGAGCTTGCTCTTCTCCCCAATTGTAAGGAGTCTTCTTCTTCAAAAGTTTAGTTAAGAGTTTAGCCAGCTTTGCGTAATCCTTAATAAACCTTCGGTAGTACCCCAAGAGGCCTAGAAATTGGCGGACATTTTTGATAGTTCTAAGTGTCAGAAATTGGAGTATCGCTGCTCTTTTGGCGGGATTTGACATTTCTCCGTCCCGTCCAATTATATAGCCCAAAGAAGCAACCTCCGTGCGTAAAAATTCGCATTTGTCAGATTCTCGCCTTCCGTAGTCTTTCTAGTAATCGCCTGATATTCGTATCGTGTTCTTCTATAGTTTCTGAATGCACTACGATATCATCTAGATAAATCAAAGCTTCTATTACATGCATTCCCGTTAAAATGTCCATGCGCCATTGGAATGTGGTTGGAGCATTCTTGATGCCTATTGGAATAAGGAGATATTCAAAATGATCACGCGGTGTTGAAAAGGCTGTTTTAGCCCTATTGTCTGGGTGGGTTTCTATTTGATGGAAACCACTTGCCAAATCTAATACGGAAAAGTACTGTGCTTTTCCAAGGTGATCCAAAATGTTCGTAATATTTTTTGTAACGGATATGCGTCTTTTATGACTTTGTCATTAAGCACTCTATAGTCCACTAATACTCTGAACTTTCGAATTCCAGATGCATCCATCTTCTTTGGAATTATCATTATAGGGGAATTGTAAGGAGACTTTGATTCCTTTCGCATCTTGACCTTATTATACGTTGGTCATTTATTAGCCTCTGGTTCTGATCCCGTTTAGTCTTTTCCCGGAAATTCATATACGTCATACGTGAAGATTTTCTGGGTAGTGTTTATCGCCAACAGTCTGGACGATCCATTTTGGGCGGTCACAAGTCTCTCTCCCAAATAGATTCCTTGTGGGGTATCTATCTTTGGTAGGTATCCTCCCCTAAGTCCCGAGTTTCTACGCCTGTATCAACAGGTTGGCGCGTCCGAGCCGCAAATCGTAGGATTCGAGAGAAAGGTTTAATTTCCGATTTTAGAGCTCTGTTTGCGCTCTTGGATTCTTCATCCACAAAGGGAATCGGCGTTACTGGTTCGTTCACCGTCACTAAAGTGTTATGACGGGAAAGACAACTGTGCTTGCTCCAGTCTGAGGTAGTGGCGGCCTAATATTCTATCACTAGTCACGGGGATGGAGTTCTTTACTACGTGGAACTCTGTAGGGGATTCCAAAATGGGTAATTTTAGGTTGCCTATTGTTTTGACCGGATTATTAGTGATTCCCGTTATTTCGGCTCCTTTTTTAGGGTCAAAATTCAATGCTGGGTTTAAAGTATTGGTGTTTATCTTGTTTAAATCGGAGCCTGGATCTACGAGAAAATGGGCATTACCTTACCTGAATACTGGCGATGTGATTTTGACGCTGGAAGAGTCTTTAGAATTCTGCCCTATTCGTAGGACCTATAGAGTTCTCCCGATAGCTCCTCGTTAATGGACGCTTTTGTGCTGATAAACTCTTAGTTGCGTTTTGTCCTAGAGCCTGCTGCGAGTTTAAATTCTTGGGTGGTCCTGGGCAGTTAATTCTGGATGAAGGTTTCCCATATCCTTTCCAAGACACATTTTGAGGTTATTAGTTCGTCGGATATTGTGGTATAGCTGGAGCAGAGGGACAGAGGTACGTCAGGCGATATCCACGTAGTTGTATTTGGGGTGCCAGATATGATTGTGGGCACCCATATATTGGCATAAACTCCCGTAGAGCTTCTGCAACAGTTGCGCGTAGCTCGGGAGCGAAAATACCCCGCTAGGTATCGGTTTAATTGGAGTTGACTCTGGTAAGGACACGGATTTTCGGTTGGTGTGTTTCCTTTCCGATTTGTTTAAAGAAACCATTCCTTCTTTAATAAGGACTAGTCGGGCGACTGGAACCAGCTTCTCCTAGATTTTTCTGCGTTTTTTGATTCTCTTCCATAACTAGGGTTCATGGTTATGGTTTAGATTAGGGTTCTAGCCACTTAGCCCCAAGAAATTTTTGTTATAATCCCTCTTATTTCACGAAATGATCTCGCAGGTGATAACCTCATTACTCAAATTTAAATTTACAGTTCCCACTGATTCAATAGTCAGTGGCCCAAAATTGTTTATGGTGGCTTGATGTCTTCTACATTCTACCAATAATTCACTTTCTGGCATGAACGTTAATGGCGTTTCTTGGAGCAGTGTCAAACGGATATTACCCCTTTGGAATGATTGAGAATATAGAGGTAATCCAGTTAATTGCTGATACTGTGTGGTTTCATGGCAAAAGTGAGGCATTCCAATTCGATTTCTTGCGCTCATGACTCTTTTATTATCAAACTTTTCAATTCTGGCACTTTTTCAGAATCCCTAAAGCCAATAAATATATTTCACTCCGGAATATATTTAAACTCAATTTATCCTTGGAGAAAGAGAAGAACACAAAAAAACAAAATCTTTAGTCTTTATTACGAGGGTTATGATGTGCAAGTAACCAAGTGAAATTAAAACACGATTTTTCTAAGAGTTAGCTACTTTTTTCGGTGGCCCATTATGGCGTGAGGGTAGTAGCGGTCGTGATGAGATAAGGGTAAAAGACATAAAGGAGACATATAGACTGAAAATGTGTTCCTCAAAAACAACATCAAAAAAAGGAACCTTTTTCTATTTAGTCTATAAATAACACCTCTATTTCTGGCCTTTCGCCGTATTCGGTCATAACTATTTCGGTTTCGGCCTCCGAATCAGAATCAGAAGCTAAAGATTGTAAATTGAGAATTCTGATTACTTGATCGCGTGCCGCGATTCTTCGTTCTACGGCCTCTTCCAGAGGTAGATCAATGGTGATCACTTCTATATTGACAATGCCTGCTTCTATTGTATAGTATTTACGTTAGTTTGATTTATCCTGTTAGCTCGCTTTCCTCTTTTCATCGTCGATTTGAGGGGTGGCTTGAAGAGGGTCGTCTTTTGGTTAGGCATTGGGAATGTTGGGTGATGCACTCGAAACACTGCGTATCCTGCTGAAGGTCGCGTGAGAGAGTTGCTAAAAATTATTGAATATTGACAAGCAAACACCCTTACCGAACGGCAGAAAGAATTTGTCCACTCTCAGATCCTTAAAACGTATTTCTCAGGGAAAGTCCTTACTGCGGCCAAGCGGTTAAAGGATGGTCCTTAAAAATAACTGATTCGGTCAAACGGCTGATAAATAATTATTTCTGTAGGAAAATTATTTTCGGCCAAACGTCTGATAAAAATTGAGGGTCTGGATCGAGAAAGTCGCCCAGCTCTCGAGATCGTGTAAAATTATTGTCCAAAACATCACGGGGGACGGAAATTTTTGAAGTCACAAAATTGATATTTTTCAAATATAAGCTTGTAGAGAATATGGCCCTAAATTCAATTACTTTTTAAAAAGTAAATCATCGTAAGTTGGGCAATTTTTATCGGAATTGCTCGAAGCTGAAAATTGCCTATTGCTTAATCATTTTTAATTGCAAATTAAAACCGATCGGTAACCTCGCTTTTTCAGATTTTCCGACATTTGTTCCTCATTGCTAAAGGAAGTTTTTTGGAAATTTTCAGATTGATTTAGTTAAAAATGACCGTAGTCGGTCAGCACGCTGCCCGATGGTGCTTAGAGCTCACTGAGCTATCTTTGGCGGCGTGGCATGCTTTCTTGTAAAGTGGATATAATGTATATAATGAGGAACAATTGTCTCACTGGAAGTTGTTTCAACTCTAAAGTTCCCTCGATACTTTTTGTTGGCGAATCTGAAAAAAGAGGTTACCGATCGGTTTCAATTTGCTATTAAATATTTTTAAATTATCTGGTTTAGGTTGACAGGAGTATTTGCTGCGGGTCCTGCTTTTCTATTTATATTTGTTAATGTTTATTATGCGTGACCATTATATCAGGCACGGAACCCTTTCATTTGATAAGCTGCTTTTTTCGAATGATTTTGACGCATATTTGGCGAAGTTATGGTCATATTGCTTTCTCCCACTCAAGGCGGTAATTTAGGCAGAGAGTTTCAGGATGACTGGGGTTGTGGTCAGTGTTAGGAGAATGAAGAACGGCTGGAGAATATGTAAACCGACAGGTCAACGCACTGGTGCGGTGACTAGCGAGAAGCACCCATACGATCCCCCGTCTATGTGTACACGCCAGTCTCCCGTGTTCTTGATGATATATGTATGGGAAGGCCATTCAGTTCAATCGCACTAGGTTTATGGTTTCCGTTCGCTCATATTATCACATTCTTCTTTTCTTTAGTACTTATCTAAATTTGACTATCGTACATTATGCCATTTATATTTTGATTTTTTAGTTATCCTTACTTCCTATTTTTAATAATTCTTCCTAATTGCTCGCTTAAGCAATCAAAATATTTTTATAATATGTCTTTCTTAAATGTTTCTATCTTTCGCAATCACCCACTTGCATTATCAGCCGACGCTACGTTTTACGCCCCGTGTCGGTCTCTCGGTGAAGGTCTAATCCGTTTTCTGTGCATTCCATTCTCACAATGCAATTGCCTCTGAACTTCAATACCCTTTTTTTAATTTTAATAATTTTTTTTATTAACGTTCCTAAATGCTCAGATTGCCTTTCCAAAAACAATATGCGCAGGTCTGAAAAGGGCATGTAACAATAAAATTTCCTATTGGAATAAGTTATTGAAAAATTAAAAGTTGACCTGAAAAAATATGATCCAGGGGCCAACTGAAACGACGGCGTTTCGGGCGGATTCCCTTTTGATCGCCAGCGGGTCAATTGTGTATAATCAAAATTATTCAATTTTAGGTATTCTTATATTTTTAAGCAATTTTTGGAATTGTTTATTTGTTAACACTTCAGATTTGATTTCATTAATTTTCAAAGTTTCCAATTAGAAAGCAGATAAATATCAGAGTGTTCAGAATAATTAAACTTTCAAAGGTAATATTATTTCTCACAATGTTTAAAAATCTGCAATATTAATCGGTGGAAATGACAGTGATTTTTTTTTACAGAAACCACATTGTTTAGTAAAAAATCTATCCAATCACTTCGAATGTCACTACACGATACTACGCGATATGATACTTATTAATAATATATTCATCACATTTGAAATTTCTATGATTTCAATTTAAAACTATAGTTTTGAATGCGCAATTCTAAAACAGCTAATCTTAGATGCCTTGAAACTAAAGTTAATGTAGCTTCAAAAGCTAATTCGTAAACCTTTCGTTTAAAACTTGCTGTAGTTTCAAATTTAAATATTAAAAATGTTAAGACAATTAAGCTATTAAATATTTCACAATTTCATATTAAAATTCTTGATAGACAGTTTTAAACTTAATAATTTTAGATGTAAAGTACTATAAAGTAATTTTGAATTAAAAAGATTAAAATTGTGCAATTTCCAATATGAGATTCACGTGTATTGTAGTGATCTCGTTTCTTATTCTTTTAATTTTTTGTTTCCAATATAATATCTTAAAATTGTCCGATTGCACGCTTGTGATGGCGCAATTTTTGGTTCCCGAACTTCTTCTTAGAGTAAGATTCGAGTGTACATACCTTTTGTTTCAACAGTATTTTATAAGTGTTTCGAACTACAATATTAATTCTTGAATACGAAGTGCCTTCCGAAATTTCATCTTGCAAAGTGCATTATATTAATAGTACTAAATTGATTTTTTTTAAAGAATGGGTGTGTTTCAAAAAACTTGTGATCCGAAAATCTATTCAGCAAGATCGAGATGTCAAACATGGACTGAAAACAGCACGCAAAAACGTTCACTATATATAATAAGTAAGCAAAACATCGCTATTTATTTTTATTTTATCTCCTGCATATGTTTTTATAGAAGTATATTTATTTATATGAAGTAGCCTATTTAAATATAGTAATTGACAGTGTTTTACTTATATATTTTTCAATATGAAAGATATAATTATACATGTATTAGACAATAAATTGGTCCAATATAAACTCATGAAGTTCGCGCAAGTATTTACACAACCCAAAATTCTTGAATATGTGTTTGGCAAAAAGTTAAATGCGAATTTACAAGGCTGCCAGTAGAAAAAATGAAAAATGTGTACTTTCAAGAGCTCAAGCTGAATAATAATATATTACAAAGTTTCTGGAAATATAAGGTTTTATTCTTTGTTTTATGTCCTAAAATTCAGCCAAGTTTCATTCATTTATGTCTGCTGAACAAAAGTTATGAATATTCAAATTCCATCCAAAATTGAAACAGCTCGGATGCACGCGTTAATATGAACCAGGCTTTCTCACACTGCTTCAACCTTTTTAAATTTATTTTGAAATTTTTTAGTGGGGGGGGGGGGCAAAATTCCGACCTCGCTAAAGTAACGGGCACCCGACCGAAAGTATAACGTTTTCAGTCCAGGGCTGCAAAACCCTAACAATGACGATATTGCCCCGAAGCTGAAGTAATTTCGTTCTTGCAATGAGTGATGATTACTTTAGAGTTTAATTATTATTTCAAATTATATTGCTTTGTCATGTATCTCACAAATAGATAACTCTTCCATTTAAAATATTCGTAATAATTGTTTGACATTTTTTAACAGGCCAAAGTATAAAACGTAGTACGAGCGCTGGAGCTGTTCGAAAACCATGGCGATGACTAATTAGATGCCTTTTGAGTGTAATTTAAGTAACTTATTGTACAAATTAACACGACAGTGTAATGAGACTTGCAGGCAGTGCCTCATATTATATTTAAAATAAATTTGTTTTTTACATCAATAATGGCAACAATTTATCACAAGTTCTATTCATTTCTTACTCCTAAATGTGCTTTTTTATAACGATCTAGTGGTGCTAAATGGCGAGACTCCTAACTACGTTTAAGGGCATGTGACACAGCGAAATACCTATATTACCGACTCACTTTTTCTGTTCACTGAATATTTTTTTGAACCCGAGAACTTTTTTTAAAAATAAAAGATCGAGCTGAAACTTTGAGAAATGCATTAGAGTACAGCAAAGTACGTTAAAGTACTTGATTTGAGGAGGAAATTCACTGAAAATTATTTCCGCTTTGGCTTATCTTTTTTCCGAACCTCGAAATTTTTTAAACCATCAAACTTTTTTTATACATAA